>CAUYTI010071823.1:0-15312 GCA_963575145.1 Galago senegalensis
GGGCGTTGTGGCGGGCGCCTGTGGTCCCAGCTACTTGGGAGGCGGAGGCAGGAGACTCGCTTGAGCCCCGGAGTTGGAGGTTGCTGTGAGCTGTAATGCCACGGCACTCTACCCAGGGGGATAGCTTGAGGCTCTGTCTCAAAAATAAATAAATAAATAAATAAATAAATAAAAAATTACTTGAGCACTAAGGAAAATGAAAAGGAGGACATGTCAGATCTCTTTTACCTCTGTATCTTTGATGGCAGTGCACACAAATCCACCTAACAAGTTGAGATCAACCTCACCAATGAAGGATTTTATTAGCCAACCAGGCCAAGAAAAAAAAGTCATGGTTCTCTATTTCTCAGATCTCAGCAATTATGCTACCAAGATCTTATGTTTTTAAGGAAAAAAAGCCCATTTTTATCAAGGATGAGAATATATAAATAGGTATTCTACTGATCATTCATAATGAACAGTACTAGGGGAGGGCAAATTATATTGTGAATTTTTACTATGAAAAATCCACATCCAATTAAAGAATCAAGATTCCCCTAAGCAGGGCAGTGCCTGTAGGTCAGTGGGTAGGGCGCTGGCCACATACACTGAACCTAGTGGGTTTGAACCCAGCCAGAGCCTGCTAAACAACAATGACAACTGCAACAAAAAAATTGCTGGGCATTGTGGCAGGTACCGATAGTCCCAGCTACTCAGGAGGCTGAGGTAAGAGAATCACTTCAGTCCAATAGTTTGAGGTTGCTATGAGCTGTGATGCCATTCATTGTACTCTACTGAGGGTAACACAGTGAGACTATGTCTCAAAAAAAAAAATTCCTTTTAGCAGCAGTAGCAAACTAAGAAAGAAGTGAAATTCACCATAGACATCTTATAAGGTTAAAAAGCGTAACAAGGTCTCACCTTTTAACAACCCACAGTGTGAATCTGACAAACAAGACCCACACCCCAAATGAACTGATAAAAACAGTCACCTGATTTGACATCAAACACAGTAATGTAGTCTATGGAGCCAGCTGCAATGTGGGTACCAGAGGGATGCCAGCTGAGACTCAGGATGCGACCTGGGGAGTTGTACAACAAAAAAAGAAAATGACATACACATAAATATATAGCAAAGGGGAACTGAACTATCCTCCTTCCAATTATCTACAGAGCTTGTGTTCTACAGTCCTAGCCCTACTGACAACTGTGACACGAAGTTTTTAACAAATGACCAACTTTACACGACATCCACAAAGAAGCATTTGATATTTACTTTTATAATGTACAAACAGTTGAAGAGAATGTAAATAAATACAACCTTTTGAGAGTAACCTGATAGTAATCTAACCAATGTTAAATGTACATATATTTTGGCCCATTAATTGCACTGAGAATTGGTCAAGGAGAAATACTTGCCTAAGTGCCCCAAAATATGCATATACAATTATTTATTGTAGCACTGGTTATAATAGTAAAATCAAAACTAAAATCAATAGGAATATGGTTAAGTCAGTTGTGGAAATGGAATGCCATGTAGACTGGCATGACACAGAAAGGCGCCTAGAATGGATCAAGTGAAGAAACAAGCTGAAAAACAAGGTGCAAGAATTCCTGTGTACTTTTTTTATGGATATATAAAAATGCCTAGAAGAGCTGGGTGCGGTGGCTCACACCCATAATGCTAGCATTTTGGGAGGCTGAGGCAGGTGGATTGCTTGAGCTCAGGAATTTGAGACCAGCCTGAGCAAGAGCAAGATCCTATCTCTACTAAAAACAGAAAAACTAGCCAGGCATGGTGGCAGGTGCCTGTAGTCCCAGCTATTTAGGAGGCTAAGGCCAGAGGACTGCTCAAGCCCAAGAGTTTGAACTTGCTGTAAACTATGATGATGCCGTGGCATTCTACCTAGGGGGATAGAGACTTTGTCTCAAAAAAGAAAAAAAAGTCTAGAAGATTAGTTCCAAAATATTAATGCCGGAATATGATGAGATATTTATATTTTCATCCTGTATAAAATTTTAAAAGCATCGTATCACTTCTGTAACTAAAAAAGAACACTCAAAACATATTAAAAACAATCTAACAAAGGATAAATGTTAGTAATGGACACAGAGAATACACAGGGGAGTTACCATCTCCAGAAGTGACGTCAGAAAACTGGCTCACAGGCCAAATCAGGCCCAGTATGTATTTTTTTTTTTTAAGCAACAGAGTCTCACTATGTCACCCTTGCACAGTAGAGTGCTGTGCCATCACAGCTCACAGCAACCTAAAACTCTCGGGCTTAAGTGATTCTCTTGCTTCAGCCTCCCAAGTAAATGGGACTACAGAGGCCTGACACAACACGTGGCTGTTTTTTGTTGTTGCAGTTGTCATTGTTGTTTATGTTTATGTTATGCTGTGTATTTTTGTAGATAGTTTCATTGAACACAGCCCTGCCTATTAATTTAAGTATTATCTATGGTTGCTCTTGCATTACAGTCGCATGGCCTGCAAAGCCTAAAACAGTTACTACCTGGTCCTGTACAGAAGGGGGTTGGTGCTGCTTCAGTCCATGTAAAGCCCAGGTATGGGCAATTGTTTATAAGGCTTCCCCTATTCAACCTGAATGTTCCAGGGGATTAAGAACCATAGTTCTAATGATGAAATTTTAGTTTCATATTTTATGTATGCTTGTTAAAAATTCACAAAAATAAGTGATAGCTTACAAATTGTCTTCCACACAAACACTACCTTGCTTTCCTTTTTTGGATTTTTGCTTTTCTACATTATTACCTAACCAGGCAGTCACAAACATGATATACAATGAGTAAAACCTGAGCTGGGCATGGCTTCTAGTGCATATCCTATATTCAGATAAAATTAGCATAGAGATAAAATACTACCTGGACCCATGGGAAAATATCCCATCCCCAGAGGCACAGAAATACAACTTGTTGTTAAATACTGGCCCACCAAAAACAACTCTTACTTTTCTGCCTATCAAAATTTCTTTCAAACTGGATTTTGTCTGGAGTGATTTGAAAGAGTTTCACAGATCCATCTTCACAGCCAACCTATTAGGGAAAAAGAAATAGAAAACACAGAAGATAAACAATAAACATTTTATAAGACTGGTAGGACTACACACACACAAACCAAAAAATACATTTCTCCCTTAAAGATACCACTTGCCCTGAAAAGAGGAAACAGTTTGTGAGAGAAGAAAAGTACAAGTTTTAACACACTGATAGTATATTCTTGGCAGCCTTCATGTCCCAGCCAGAAAATAGGCAGATATTTACAGTTCCAATTAATGGCCCAATTCCTGCATATGACATGAAATAGAAACAGGATGTCACAGCATACCTCTGCTAGATATGTCCTAAATAATAGCCCTATTAACCTCATAACCTAAATGGAGGTATCTTAAGATATTATACAAATTAGTGCAAATTTAAAAGGAATCATAGACACATCAAAAAAAATTAAGTCTTGGATTGGCGCCATAGCTCAGTGGTCAGAGCAATAGCCACATGCACGGGGGCTGGTCGGTTGGAACCTGGCCTGGGCTTGCTAAACAATGACAACTACGAAGACTATGATCACAACAAAATAGCTGGGTGTTGTTGCAGGCACCTATAGTCCCAGATACTTGGGGGACTGAAGCAAGAGAATTGTTTCAGCCCAAGTTGAGGTTGCTGTGAGCTGTGAAACCACTGCACTCTACCAAGGGTGACACAGTAAGACTCTTATCTCAAAAAAAAAAAAAAAGGCCACTCAGCACCTGTGGTAAAGTGGCTAAGGCACCAGCCACATACACCTAAGGTGGCGGGTTCGAATCCAGCCCAGGCCCACCAAACAATATTGATGGCTGCAACCAAAAAAATAGCCAGGCATGGCGGGCGCCTGTGGTCCCAGCTACTTGGGAGGAGTCTGAGGCAGGAGACTTGCTTGAGCCCAGGAGTTGGAGGTTGCTGTGAGCTGTGATGCCAAGGCACTCTACCCAGGGGCATAGCTTGAGGCTCTGTCTCAAAAAAAAAAAATAAAGGCTCTGTGCCTGTGGCTTAAGAAGGTAAGGTGGCTCAGCGCCTGTGGCTCAAGCGGCTAAGGCGCCAGCCACATACACCTAAGGTGGCAGGTTCGAATCCCCAGCCCGGGCCCGCCAAACAACGATGATGGCTGCAACCAAAAAATGGCCAGGCGCTGTGGCAGGCGCCTGTGGTCCCAGCTACTTGGGAGGCTGAGGCAGGAGACTCGCTTGAGCCCAGTAGTTGGAGGTTGCTGTGAGCGTGATGCCATGGCACTCTACCCAGGGGGATAGCTTGAGGCTCTGTCTCAAAAAAAAAAAAAAAAAAAAAGACGGTAAGGTGCCAGCCACATACACCTGAGGCTGGCGGGTTTGAATCCAGCCCAGGCCCACCAAACAACAACGATGGCTGCAACCAAAAAAAAAAAAAAATAGCCCGGCATGGTGGGTGCCTGTAGGATCAACTACTTGGGAAGCTGAGGCAGGATAATCACTTGAGCCCAGGAGTTGGAGGTTGCTGTGAGCTGTGATGCCACGGCACTCTACCCAGGGTGACAGCTTAAGGCTCTGTCTCCAAAAGTAAAATAAAATAAAATAAATTTCTGACAGCAAACAAGCTAATGGGAATTGTAGGGGAAAATGTTTCAGTCTGTGCTCAAATAATTTTTTGAGAAACACTCTTGTGAAGCTTTCTGTTTTGTTTTGAGACAGTCTTGTTCTGTCACCTCAGCTAGAATGCCATGGTCTCAGCCTAGCTCACAGCAACCTGAAACTCCTCGGTTCAAGGGATCCTCCTGCCTCAGCTTCCACAGTAGCTGGGACTACAGGCACACTGTAACAAACCCAGCTAATTTTTCTGTTTTTAGAGATGGGGTTTTGCTCTTGCTGGTCTTGAACTACTTTTTTTTTTGGAATTTATTTTTTTTGAGACAGAGTCTCACTTTGTCACCCTTGGTAGAGTGCTGTGGCATTATAGCTCATAGCAACATCAAACTCCTGGGCTCAAGCAATTTTCTTGCCTCAGACTCCCGAGCAGCTGGGACTACAGGTGCCCACCACAACACCTGGCTATTTTTAGAGACATGAAGTCTTAGTCTTGCTTAGGCTGGTATTTAACTCCTGAGCTCAGGCAATCCGCAAACCTCAACCTCCCAGAGTGGTAGGATTATAGGCGTGAGCCACCATGCCTGGTCTTGAACTCCTGTGCTCATGGGATCCTCCCACCTTGGCCTCTCAGAGGGCTTAGATTATAGACATGAGCTCTTGCACCCAGCTGGAACAGTTTTAATATACTAATGCGCATTATGAATCTACAGAAGAGTTCAGTATGCTGTGTTTCTGAAATGAAATTTAGCATAGAACACAAAGCATGCCAAACACAATCAGTCTCTACATCCCCATAGTTTGGGAACATAGTTTGGGAAATGCTGAACTGAACCATCCCCTTCATTTCCTAAATGAATAAACAAGGTGCAAAATAGCAGCAAAAAGGATACAAGAGGACAAGGAATTTTTAAATCTTCAAGATCAATTCCAGTCTTGTAGTTGGGATTTTTATATGTCATAATACAACCTTATTCTCCTATGAACACAGAGAAGGAAGTCTGAATGGGCACAAGAAGAATCTCAGTATAAATTACCAATGGTTGCTTACTGACCAAAAGTTGAGAGCCACTGGGGCTGGCAGTCATGCTCCAAATAGGACCTCCAAAGGCATCCACAGCATACTTGATGTTCAGGGCCTGTAAGTCATACTCTATAATCTCTCCATTGAGTCCAGCACTAAAGAGTCGCTGTCCTGCTGCCCAACACAGAGCTTCTGTAGCCCGAGATTCATGACCTGGGAAAAACTACAGAAACACCATAACTCCTCAACCTACCATCAATTCATCAGCTGACAGTACTCAGTGGTCACATGCGATATTTACTTCCCCATAAATTTTAATAACTGGTACGGTACTCAGTGCTATCAAAAGATCTTGTCTACTGAAACTTTCTTTTTTTGTTTTTGAGATAGACTATTACTCTGTTACTGGGGCTAGAATACTATGGCTCCAGCCTACTTCACAGAAACTGAATTTCTGGGTTCAAGTGATTTTTCTACTTCAGCCTCCTTAGTAGCTGGGACTACAGGTTCCTACCACAATGCCTGGCCAATTTTTCTATTTTCAGTAGAGATAGTAGGATCTTCCTTTGCTCAGGCTGGTCTCTAACTCCTGAGCTCAAGTGATCCTCTCACTCAGCCTCCCAGAGTGCTAGGATTACAAGCATGAGCCATCACACCTGGCTAGATTATTTTCTTTTTGTTCAGGTTCAAATTTTAGTTACTTTTTTTCATTGCTTTTGTTTTTGAGACAGAGTCTCCCTCTGTCATCTGGGTTAGAGTGCCATGGTATCAGCCTAGGTCACAGCAACCTCTAACTCTTGGGCTCAAGTGATCCTGCTGCCTCAGCCTCTGAAGTAGCTGGACTATAGGCACCTGCCATGATGCCCAGCTAATTTTTAGCCTGGACTACAGGTGATCCATCCACCTTGGCCTCCCAGAGTGCTGGGATTACAGGTATAAGCTGCCATGGCCGGCCCAAATTTTAGTTACAGTTTTTATTGTTTTGGTTTTTTAGGAGACAGGGTATTGTTTTGTTGCCCAGGCTAGAACCCAGTAGCACAATCATAGGTCAATGGAGCCTCAAACTCCTGGGCTCAAGTGAGTCTTCCCTCTCAGCCTCCCACATAGCTGAAACTAAAGCATGTGCCACCATACTTGGCTAATTTTTTTCATTATTTTTAGAGACAGGATCTAGCTATGTTGCACAGGTTAGTCTTGAGCTCCTGGCCTCAAGCAATCCTCCTATCTCGGGCTACTGAGTTATTGGGATTTGCTTGGTTTTGTTTCTTTTACTAGGACCAGTTCAGTAAAACCTTTAACAGTGAATAAAGCATGTATTCGGCTCAGCGCCTATAGCTCAACCGGCTAAGGCGCCAGCCACGTACACCTAAGGTGGCGGGTTCGAATCCCCAGCCCGGACCCGCCAAACAACAATGATGGCTGCAACCAAAAAATTGGCGGGTGCCTGTGGTCCCAGCTACTTGGGAGGCAGAGGCAAGAGACTCGCTTGAGCCCAGGATTTGGAGGTTGCTGTGAGCTGTAATGCCACGTGTATTCTAATTCAGTTTTATGTACCCAATTGTATTTGTTGTATCCAATTTCCTAAAACTTAATACAACTATCTTGATTGGGTGATGCTTTCATAGGTGTGTATACATACGTGCTAAATGTTATGAGTGTATATACTTTAAATACATGTATCTTATTGTGTGTCAATCTTACATATAAAATTTCCTAGCACTCATTATACCTGCTTAACACAAAAGTCATAACTTTTTTTTTTGAGACGGAGCCTCAAGCCATCCCCCTGGGTAGAGTGTCATGGCATCACAGCTCACAGCAACCTCCAAATCCTGGGCTCAAGCGAGTCTCCTGCCTCAGCCTCCCAAGTAGCTGGGACTACAGGCGCACGCCACAGCGCCTGGCCATTTTTTGGTTGCAACCATCATTGTTGTTTGGCGGGCCCGGGCTGGGGATTCGAACCTGCCACCTTAGGTGTATGTGGCTGGCGCCTTAGCTGCTTGAGCCACAGGTGCCGAGCCAAAAGGTATAACTTTTCCTGTTTGAATGTGAAAAGGCTGAGATATATACGGGTTAAGTAGCTTCTCCAAAATACCAGTCAATGGGATGAGGAAAATGTAGGTTTCTTTACTCTTATCTCTACTCTTTTCACCCTAAGGCACTAATTTTTTTTTCTTTCTCTGAGAGGGATTAACAGAGCTGAGCAATCTTAACTAGTAGGGAAGGAAAGAGATGATTTGATCCAGTTAAAACTGTTGACAATAAAGAAAACAGATGGAGAAAAAAGTAAGAGACACTAGATGAAGAATAGTTGACTTATTCATTCAAATATTAACTAAACACTGGCTTTATACTACATACTTGCTAAATGGTAGGAAAACAGATATAAACATCACTGACAGAGTTCCTGTTCTCATAAAATTTGAAGTTTAGCATGGAAGAAAGACATTAAACAAATACACAAATTATATTAATTGCTAGAAATAACAAACAAAAAAATCACTGGAGATAAGCAGCATGTACTAGAGCAAGTTTTTTTGGTCTTTTCTTTCTTTGAGACAGAGTCTTCACTCTGAGGCCTGGGCTAGAGCCATGGCCTCCATAACTAATTGCAACTAACTGCAACTCAAACTCCTGTGCTCAAGCGATCCTCTTGCCTTAGCCTCCCAAATAGCTGGGAGCATGTATCACAATGCCTGGCTAATTTTTTCTATTTTTAGTAGAGAAGGTCTTGAACTCCAGAACTTAAGCAATCCACCCACTTTGGCCTCCCAGAGTGCTAGGATTACAGGTGTGAGCCATCCAGCCTGGCTCAAGAGCAAGTTTTCCATACTATAGAAGGTAACTTTGTGATCGGCAATGACCTGCAATTTAAAACTTCTATTAGTTCTTCAGATATCAGCTTGATTAAGACGTCCCTTTCCAGGTTTACTAAGCCCACCTCTCAGGTAAGGTACTTCTCTACAAAGGTTTTATGCCTATGCTTAGCTTTATCATAAAATTTATCATACTGATTAGAAACTGTATACTTATCTTTCTCCCACTGGTATTTGGGTTTCATGAAGGTAGGGCCTCTGACGTGTCTTAATACCCACAATTGCCACTATTAATTTAAACATTTACAGAATGCCTAAATTCCAGGCGTTTACCTGTCTATGTATTTACATCAAGGTGCCTAGTACATATTAGGCATACAATAAATGTGAATTGAATTAGATGTTGTTAACTGAAGAAAATGAGTTAATCAGTGCCCCGTGAGTGGTACCTAACAGCCCTCCATGTACACCCAAAGGATATTTTATCAAATTTTAAAATCTCCCTTCCTGGCTCGGCGCCTATAGCTCAAATGGCTAAGGCGCCAGCCACGTACACCTAAGGTGGCAGGTTCGAATTCCCAGCCCGGACCCGCCAAACAATGATGGCTGCAACCAAAAAATAGCCGGGCGTTGTGGCGGGCGCCTGTGGTCCCAGCTACTTGGGAGGCGGAGGCAAGAGACTCACTTGAGCCCAGGAGTTGGAGGTTGCTGTGAGCTGTAATGCCACGGCACTCTACTCAGGGGGACAGCTTGAGGCTCTGTCTCAAAAAAATAAATAAATAAATAAATATGGTACAACCATGAAAGCAATCTTTGTAGTAAAAATGAAGGGAGAAAAGCTACCTGGGAGAATAAGAATGAATCTTACAATCATCATATGCAAGCCTCCTCTCCCCAAAAAGCAAGTTGCAGAACATGAAAGTATAATACCATTTATGTGAAGTTTAAAAACATGCCAAGTACTATCATACAATATATTGTGTAGATATGTGCATATAGAGAACCACATGGGATGCTGAATACCAGCTTCAGGGAAGTAGTCACTTGGCGATGGAGGAGGGAGTGTGTTGCAGAAAGGGGGTGAGGTCAGCCAGGGGCACGCAGAGGCTTCTGCTATGTTCTTTTCTTAAGCGGGGTGGCAGGTAGATGAGTGTTCCTTATGACTTTGTATGGGTCTTAAATATCTCATAATATACTAAAGATGAAACAGAAAGTGGTTATGGATATGAGAAGGGAAGCAAAGAGAGTTAAGGGTCCCCAAAGCAGTGCCAGACAGAGTCGAGGAGGACTTAGATCAAGTGTCATTTACTCTAAGAGATGAGTAGGAATTAAATACAGCAGTGATTTTCAACTGGTGTGTCATGGAAGTTTAACTGTAGATTCAAGTGTGCGGTGAGATATAAAGGGTTGGAAACCACTGAAATAGAGGGAAGGAGGAGGAAGTTTGTTCTAGAAGAGGGAACAGGATGGGGGGAGGCCCAGGAGTAAGAGAAATTTGGCAGAGTAATTGAGAGCAATTCTATAGGGCTAGGAATTTGTGCCCCATCCTAAGGGTATTCACAGGGGTTTTAAGCGGGGAGTGATGCGGTCAGATTCTTTGTTCTGGAGGATCTCTCCACACACTGGCCATGGTGTACAGAGGGGTTGGAGGTACAGGACTGGATGCAGGGAGACAAATCTGGAGGCTAGTTCAGAGACAGCGTGGTGGTGGTGGGCATAGGAAGGGCCCTTGGGTAGGCTGGGTAGAGTTGAGACGTGTTTAGGAGACAAAACAGACATGACTTACTCCTTCCCCTAAAAACCATTTACATGTAGCATCTTCAAGTGAATGTTTCCATGAATTGAAAATTCAACTGATAAATTAAAAACAAAGAATAAAGTAGACATTTCCAGAAAAACAGGCAGATTAGACTGGGTGGACTTGGGAGTTCTAGAGGATATCTATGTTTACTGACAGACTTTGGCAGCTTTGGAGTTAGGCAGACCTGGGTGTCAATCTTAGACCTGCCACTTGCTGGCTGGCTTTGTGAAATTGAGCATGGACTCACCGAGCTTTAGTTTCATCGTCTATTGAGTGGAAAGAAATAGCACTTCCTCTTAATGAGGAAAAGAAATCATGACTTTAAAACATGTAGGTCAGCCGGGCAGGGTGGCACATTCCTGTAGTCCCAGCTGCTCAGACTCAGGAGGCTGAAGTGGGGGGCATCACTTGAACCCAGGAGTTTGGGGCTGCAGTAAGCTCTATGATTGTGCCATTGCATTCCAGCCTGGGTGGCTGAGAAAGCCCCCATCTCTAAAATCAATAAACAATTACCTTATACGAAAACAAATACCCTGTAGTTCAACACCTGGGCCAAAGTAAGCAACCAATAAATGTTTACTCCCTCACCCCAATTCCCTTGCTGTCTGTCTCCTGCGTACTTCTGTAGTGGGGAGGTGCACCTGTCTGCCGGCCTCTTGTCAGCTGTACCTCATGCTCCTGGATCTACTTTAGAGCCTCTTTACTCACTCTGCACTGAACATTTTCAGATCTAAGCTTGGATTGTGAATCACAAGTCTGGAATTACCCCAGAGACCCAGAAGAACAGGGGACCTACACATGGCAGAAAGGTCGGCAGGCCATGCTTCTGCCAGTGAACTTGGTTCCTGTTCCCTCACAGGTCTAAGTGGGTCCCCCGGGGCGACTACATCGCCTCCAACACGGATGAATGCACAGCCACGCTGATGTATGCCGTCAACCTAAAGCAGTCCGGCACGGTTAACTTCGAATACTACTATCCAGATTCCAGCATCATCTTTGAGTTTTTTGTAAGACCCTGGCAAGGGAGAGGGCGGGAGGTAAAGACTCTCTGAGGCTCAGATTGATTTGCAGAAATCAATCACGGGCCTGCTTGGGACATTATGGTTGCTGTTTTCCCTCTGGACAGAAAGAACTATGGGCAAAATGAGCTGAGGCCTCTGAGGCAAAGAGAAAAAGGTCAAAGTCAAGGGAACTTTGGGAGGGAGAAGAGAATCTGGGAGATTTCTAGGTGTTTTGTCTGGCTGAGACAAGAAAACAGCACTCCTGAGTCACAAGTTATTTCTTTGATGTCAGTGCTCAGACATCTGTGCGTGGCTCTAGCTCCTGCCCTACTTTAAGACTCACATGTTCTGAGACCAGTTCCTAAAGGAAATTGACCACTCTTCTCCCAAAAGAAGGTCTTTTAGGTGGGTTGGTGCAGTGTGGGGTAAGGCACCTGTTTCCTTAGACCGCTGATGCTCTGGTCCCAAACTCCTATCCCTCAGGTCCAGAATGACCAGTGCCAGCCCAATGTGGATGACTCCAGGTGGATGAAAACCACGGAGAAAGGATGGGAATTCCACAGTGTGAGTATCACACCAGCCTTCTCCTGGAGATCCCAGAAAAGGGTCCAAGGGCCTTTCCTCAGAGAGTGCCTCCTCCCAGTGTGAGCCTCCACCTCCCCCGCCCCCCAGTCCCTGGAAAGAAGGACTTTGATGTGACCAGGATGCTAGTTGCCTCTCTCCGTTGGAGTTGATGGAATATGGGTGTGTGCTGACTTATGGCTTCGAAGGCTTGACCCAAAGACCAGCAGCTTTCTAGCTTTAAGGCTAGGCTTTCTGGGGGTGGGGGCTCTTTCTTATAGAACCAAGAAGAATGAGGGAATGCCAGTCACCGTGTTGTTGGTACCTTCAGCTCCCTTTATCAGTCCAGTTATCAGAGATGCTCGTGGAATATGTGACTGAGGGAGCAGAAGGAGAGAGTGAGACAGGGTTCTAGGAGGAGGGTTAGAAAGAGAGGGGACCTAAGCTAAGGTGGGAGGAAGGGCAAAGCTGAGCAAGAGGAGGGAGAGGGTCAGAGTAGGTGCTGCCAGGCAGGCTATGAAGGGAGGGGTCCCAACAAGAGGCCACACCAACAGATGAGCGATATCTGTCTCTGTGATTAACTTCTGCCTCCTGTTTGTGGTTTTTAGGTTGAGTTAAATCGAGGCAATAATGTCCTCTACTGGAGAACCACAGCCTTCTCAGTGTGGTCCAAGGTTTCCAAGCCTGTGCTGGTGAGAAACATCGCCATTACAGGTACTGAGAGCAGGGCTGGATCTCGGATCTGTTACTGACTTTCTGACCTCTTGACCTTGCAGGGAGGTGGGTGTTGGTCCCCAGGGCCCTCAGTCCCCAGGCTCAATCCTTGCTTTTCTGTGCTGTCTTTTTCTCCCCAGGGGTAGCCTACACTTCAGAATGCTTCCCCTGCAAACCTGGTACATATGCAGCCAAGCAGGGCTCCTCTTTCTGCAAGCTTTGCCCAGCCAACACTTATTCAAATAAAGGAGAAACTTCTTGCCACCAGTGTGACCCTGACAAATACTCAGGTGATGTTTCTGAGGACGGAGAGAGTTTGGGAGCATGTGTGTATGTGTGGGGAGGACCAACAAATACACTGGGAAAAACCAGGAAATAGAGCCATCCTTCTGGCTGAGCTGAGGACGATAATTCTTAAACCCTTCCCTTCTGGGCCCTGGAAGACCCTTGCCAATCTATATTTCCACTAATTGCTCTGTAAATAAAAATGAAGTCATTTGGTAAATATTTATTGAGGCTCTCCCATCTGCCAGGCCCCCATCTGCCAGGCCCTATTTTATGTGCTTGGAATACATCTGTGAAGAAAACAGACAAAGGTCCCTATTGTTATGGAGTTTGCATTCCAGTGGGGAGAGGACAGACTACAAAAAATAACAATATGAAATAGGACAAGTGTGGTGGCTCATGCCTGTAGTCCCAGCATTTCGGGAGGCCAAGGCAGGAGGATCACTTGAGGCTAGGACTTTAAGCTCATCTCTATAAAAAAGTAAAAAAAATTACCTGGGCACAGTGGTGCACAATTGTAGCTCAGAGTCTGAGGCAGGAGGATTGCTTGAGCTGAGGAGTTGGAGGCTGCGGTGAACTATGATGTTACCCCTTCACTCCAGCCTGGGTGACAGAATGAAACTCTCTCTAAAAAATGAATAATTTGGCTCGGCGCCCATAGCACAGTGGCACCAGCCACATACACCAAGGCTGGTAGGTTCAAACCCAGCCTAGATCAGCTAAACAACAATGACAACTGCAATGGAAAAATAGCTAGGCATTGTGGCGGGCACCTGTAGTCCCAGCTACTTGGGAGACTGAGGCAAGATAATTGCTTAAGCTCAAGAGTTTGAGGTTGCTGTGAACTGTGACACCATGGCACTCTACCAAGGGCAACATAAAAAAATAAAAATGAAACCTTATATAAGGTTATAATTATAAACAATAGATACAATAGACAGAGGTATAAATGTATACATCTTTTTTTTTTTTGAGACAGAGCATCAAGCTGTCCCCCTGGGTAGAGTGCCATGGCATCACAGCTCACAGCAACCTCCAACTCCTGGGCTCAAGTGATTCTCCTGCCTCAGCCTCCCAAGTAGCTGGGACCACAGGCATCTGCCATAGTGCCTGGCTATTTTTTTTGGTTGCAGCCGTCATTGTTGTTTGGCGGCCCAGGTTGGATTCGAACCCACCACCTTAGGTGTATGTGGCTGGCGCCTTAGCCACTTGAGCCACAGGCGCCTAGCCAAGAAAAAAGTCTTAATAGCAGGCAGAGAAAAATGGCATCACATACAAGGGAACCCCAATAAGATTAATAGATTTAACCTTTTCAGAAAGAATAGAGGCCAGAAGTCACTGGGATGACACATTCAAAGTGCTGAAAGAAAAAAGTAAATAAGAATCTTATATCCACCAAAACTATATTTCAAAAATGAAAATGAAATACATTTGTAGATAAATAAAACTTGAGAGAATGCATTGTTAACAAATCTACTTTATAAGAAATGCTATAGGCTCGGCTCAAGTGGCTAAGGCACCTGCCACATACACCTGAGCTGGCAGGTTCAAATCCAGCCTGGGTCCACCAAACAACAATGACGGCTGCAACCAAAAAATAGCTGAGCATTGTGGTGGGTGCCTATAGTCCCAGCTACTTGGGAGGCAGAGGCAGGAGAATCGCTTGAGCCCAGGAGTTGGAAGTTGCTGTGAGCTGTGATGCCATGGCACTCTACCTAGGGCAACAGCTTGAGGCTCTGTCTCAAAAAAAAAATAAATGCTATATTGGAAGAAGTTTTTCAGGCTGCTAGCAAGTAACACAAGGTAGTAATCCAAATCCACACAAAAAAGCAGAGTGCCAGTAAAGATGATTATGTGGGTATCAGTGTAATTGCACATTTCTTCTCCTTTCTTCTCTTAATTTACTTAAAAATCAATTGCATAAAATAACATTATAATTGTATTGTTAGGATTTTAACATATAGAAATGTAAGGCTCGGTGCCTGTGGCTCAAACAGCTAAGGCGCCAGCCACATACACCTGAGCTGGCAGGTTTGAATCCAGCCCAGGCCCATCAAACAACAATGATGGCTGCAACCAAAAAATAGCCAGGCGTTGTGGCAGGGGCCTGTAATCCCAGCTACTTGGGAGGTGGAGGCAGGAGACTCGCTTGATCCCAGGAGTTGGAGGTTGCTGTGAGCTGTGATGCCATGGCTCTCTACCCAGGGCAACAGCTTGAGGCTCTGTCTCAAAAAAAAAAAAAAAAAAAAGTAATATATTTGACAATAACAGCACAAAGAAGGCAGATGTATTAAGGCAGATATGATAACTCAATTGACAGAAATAAATGAAGAGAACAAGAAATCATATTTTAGAAAGATATAGGCTGGGCACGTTGGCTCATGCCTGTAATCCTAGTACTTTGGGAGGCTGAGGTGGGAAGATTGCCTGAATTCAGGAAGTCAAGACCAGCCTGAGCAAGAGTGAGACCCCCATCTCTACCAAAAATAGAAAAAACTGGCTGGGCATTGTGTTGGGT
>CAUYTI010071824.1:0-12361 GCA_963575145.1 Galago senegalensis
CTGTGGTCCCAGCTACTTGGGAGGCGGAGGCAAGAGATTCGCTTGAGCCCAGGAGTTGGAGGTTGCTGTGAGCTGTAATGCCACAGCACTCTACCCAGGGGGACAGCTTGAGGCTCTGTCTCAAAAAAAAAAAAAAAAAAATTGCACTTGCCTACATTATTTCTACAGGTAGAAAGCTATCCTGTTCTGAGATAGCTCTTTTTATAAATAAAAACACTGGGCGGGGTGTGGAGGCTAATGCCTAATCCTAGCACTCAGGGAACCTGTAATCCTAGCACTCTAGGAGGCTGAGGCAAGTGGATTGCTTGAGCTCACAAGTTCTAGACCAGCCTGAACAACAGCGAGGCCTGGTCTCTACTGAAAATAGAAAAACTAGGTGGGCTGACACCTATATGTAGTCCTATATACTCAGAAGGCTGAGGTAGGAGGGTTGCTTGAGTTTAGGAATCTGAGGTTGCTATGAGCTATGATGCCACAGCATTGTACCCAGGGCAACAGAGTAAGACCATCTCAATAAAAAAAAGAAGAAGAAGAAGAAAGAAAAAAAAAACACAAAAAACCCTGCATTGGAGAGAAGACTGAAGTGACTCACACTTAGGTCCCCTGTCAGAGACTACCCTCTGCTGCCACCACACGCAGCACCTCACTGATGTTCATGGACACCTCACCACATTCATACTCCCTGTGCACAGAAGATGGTAAAGTTTGCCTTGGAGGACATCTCTGGCCTTCCAGTGCTTGAGATGGGTCCTGAGTCATGTGTGGGGATCACTTCTGCCTCTTCTCCCCACCCACCATAAAATGAGATGACAGATAAGGCAGTGGGGTGTGATGATTTAGAATATTAACTCTGGGGTCTGGGGTTCAATCTTATCTCCACTAATTATGAGAGCCATGACCTTGGGGACACTGCAGTACCTCTCTGTGCTTTGTTCCTACCTCTGTAAAATGGAGGTCATACTATCACCATGCTCTGAGGCCTGCTGCAAGCAACACTTGAGATAATCTATTGATGAGCACTCAGTATACAAGAGGGGCTCGGTAAGCGAAAATCCTTAAGTCCTTTCCAGCTCAGATATTCCATGATTGTTTCCTGATGGCTAGAACTCACGAGTACTTAATCTATTCCAGGAAGTTCTATACAATATGCATATAATTAATATGTACAAACATATAATGAGTTCACATACACTATATGAAATCTCATCAAATTCTCATAACAATACTATAAAGCTTACGCTATTTAAAAAATCACACAATACCCATTTGCAGATGATAAAGTGGTTATTAGCAAGATTAAACAACTTGCCTTTGAGCACATATTTTAAGAGGCAGAGGCAGGACTCTAACTTAAGAGTTGATCTTAACCATTTTGATCTTCCTCCTATCTGAGAAAGAATTAAATCTTTCCATGCATATCTCTTCACTGTCCCCAAACAAACAAAAACCCATCCAGTTTAGTGCTTTGTTCTTATTAAGGAGAATCTCCCACAATCATGGCCTAACCTGTTCATTGTAACATTATTTGGAATTTGATGGGTGTGATTTATTAAGTGGTCCTATTTCCCTCTGACTGGGGGTCCTATTTCCCTCCCTATTTCCCTAAGCTTAAGAAGCTTATCAAGAAAGAGCCCGTAATAGTGATATTGTTCCTCTGAAAAATTTTCAGTTTTCAATTTTGCCATTGATCAAATCATTAAAATGTCCAAAGTGGTTTACAGATTCAATGCAACCCCCATCAAAATACCAACATCATATTTCACAGATCTAGAAAAAATAATCCTAAGCTTCACTGTGAACCAAAAAAGAGCCTTAACAGCCAAAGCAATCATTAAGCAAAAATACCAAATTTGGAGGCATTACATTACCTGACTTCAAATTATACCACAAGCCTTTAGTAATCAAGACAGCATGGTATCAGTATAAAAGTAGAGACTTCGACCAGTAAAACAGAATAGAGAACTCAGAAATAAAACCACCTATGCCAAACCAACTGATCTTTGAGAAAGCAGACAATATACACCAGGGAAAGGAAGTTCTAGTCAATAAATGGTGCTGGGAAAATTGGATAGCAACATGCAGAAGAATGAAAAAGATACCTGTTTCTCACTGTATACATAAATCAACTCAAGATGGATAAAAGACTTCATAAGGCACACAACCATAAAAATTCTAGAAGAAAACGTGGAAAAAACTCTTTTAGACATTGGCTTAGGCAAAGAATTTATGACTAAGACCCCAAAGGCAAACACAGCAACAACAAAAATAAATAAATGGAACTTAATTAAATTAACAAGCTTCTAAACAGCCACAGAAATGGTCAATAGAGTGAAAAGACAACCTACAGAGGGAGAACACATTCACAAAGTGTGTATCTGACAAAGGACAGACATCCAGAATCTATAAAGAACTCAAACATATCAGCAAGAAAAAACAAACAACCCAGCAGAAGACCTAAATAGAAGTTTTTTGAAAGATGAGAGACAAATGGCCCATAAACATATGAGAAAGTCCCCCAGATGCTAATCATCAGGGAAATGCAGATTAAAACCACAATGAGTTACCAGCTTTCCCTGATCGGAATGGGCATTACTAAAAAGTTAAAAACAATAGATGCTGCTGTGGATGCAGAGAGAACGGAGCACTTATATACTGTTGGTGGGATTGCAAATTAGTACAACCACTATGGGAAGCAGTACGGAGATTCCTCAAAGAAATACATTTAGACCTACCATTCAATGCAGCAATCCCAGTATCTACCCAAAGAACTTGTACTCAAATGTTTATCATAGAACAATTCACTATTGCAAAGGTGTGGAATCAACCTAAATGCTCATCATTTCACGAGGCAATGAAGAAAATGTGGTGTACATATACACCATGCCACAACGAGGAAGGAAATAATGTCATTTGGATGGACCTGGAGACCATTATCCTAAGTGTCTGAGGAATGAAAATACCAAACACCATGCATTTTCACTAACAAGTGGGAGCCAAACAATGGGGACACACAGGCACAGAGTGATATAAAGGACATGAGAAACCAAAAAAGGGAAGGGGAGGAAGAGGGTGTGGGATTAAAAATTTACCTGTTGTGTAATGAACACTGTTCTGGTGACAGGCACCAACGAAACACCCTGCCTTAAGCTTTATGCAAGGCATTCATCTAACACAAAGACTTGTTCCCCCTTAATTAGTAAAATAATTAAAAAATCTTCTAGATCACCACAGCCTTGAGAACCCAAACCAGTCCCACCAAGCAGTACTTACTGGAAGCCAGGAGGTCATAGGGCCAGTGATCAGGAAAGCGCTCTGTCCCTGCGTCCCCTGAACCCACCCCTGCCCTCTCTGAGCTCTGGTGCTAGGGTGAAGATAAGCACAAGCTTTCTCTGCAATCCGAACCAGCAGGAAGTTCTCCAACTTCTACTCTTGGGAAGATTTTACTCTCTCCAGATTGAAATGGAAGCTGGTACCCATGAGGAAGTCCTGGGTTTTCATTCTTCTTGTGGTTTGGCGCTGAACTGCCTTCAGTGTTCCAGCTGTCTAGCACCCAAAACTGAAAGCAAATAAATAATGAAATAAATAATTCCTGGCAGACTTTGGACCGCAGTCACAATAACTCTCATTGAGAGCAACACAACCTACTCTTGACCTCCTGTAAGTGACTGCTATTGAAAAAAATCCCTTTGCTTCCCACCCATGCTTTATCTTACCAGTGTTTTAGGTAGGATTCCATACCAGATGAAGAAACAAAAGCGTGGCTTCTCCAACACACTTGTACATGCCAGTGGTTTCCAGGAAGGGTTGCTCATTCATCCATAACAGAAGTGTTGTCACCAACATCGACAGGGTGGTACTGGACATGGTCTCCTGCATAGCCTCCCAAGAACTCTTGCCAATAAGTAGGCCAAGCCAATGACCATTTTTACATCTGCTGGGTGGTATCTGGTCACCAAAGGGTCTTAGGAATAGTCTCATTCGTATTACAAATTGTTGGGGGTGAAGAAGAAGTGCTGGTGAGTGTCATCTTGCCTTTGGAATTGAAAGTACAGAATTTTAATCTTTATTATCTTCTTTGGGGTCACTGGGCTAAAACCAGTTCTGCCACATATTCCTCGTGTGGTCTTGGCAAGTTCCTTAAGTTCTCTTTCTCTGCAGACTGGGATGAATAATACTGATCCTGCAGAGTCTTTTTAAAAATTAAGGAAGACATCACAGATTAAGAGCATCTACAACAGTGCCTGACCCACCACTAGCATTTGACAAATGTTATTTCTGTTTTTCTCTTTTGTACCCTATGGACGGTGCAGATATTATTGGCGCCTTTACTTAGCTAACCTAGCTGGACTTCAGGCATGCGACTATTATTAATTTATTCTTCACTTCCTGCACAGGACTGGTTTTGCTTGATTTATGAGAAACGGTTTCTTATAATGTATTTCCTGGATGTTGCTTTAGGCCAGCTTTTGACTATTCTGGAAATAGTATTTAGTATCTTTACATCTGGTCTTTAATCAGATATTAGTTGTAGCTTTACATTTCACTTACTTGGGAAATACAAGGGTATCAACAGCCCCTCATTGTAATATAGAGACCTAACTAAAAAGACAAAGAGAAAAAATTATTGGAAGACTTGTGTTCCTTTGGAAAGAATACTTATAAAACAGTTAGATGATGGACTGTCCATCACCAACCTGTTCATCTATCCATCTATCTATTTACCCACTCACCCATCTAACACACCCTGTTCCGGGTTTTTTGTCTTATTTTCTCAAGAGTATTATAAAACTCTTTGGAGAAGAAACCTAATTACATATCTCCACAAGTGCCTAGGAAAATTGACAACAATGAAGATATAACCTGCAAAATAAAAACTTAAAAGCAAACAAAAATTGACCCAGATGCCAAATACTAAACTTGTGGAACATAAATATACCTAGGAACTATGAGCATAGTTTTAAAAAAATGTATCCAAAGACATGTAAACAAAGTATCCATCAAATATACCTGTTGCAATGAGCAGTCACCTGTTCATTTGAATGATCAGGATGAGTTAGTCCATGACTTGGCTAATCGTGCTTCTCTATCACCAAAGTTCTCTTTAGGTCTGCTTCCCCTTAACCAAAACAAACAAAACAATTTATGGGGAATTTTAATTTTATATAGAATATCTCCTTTATTCTCAACGATCTTGCAGTACAAATACTATTATTCTTAATTTTAAAAGGAGGAAATTGAAATTTAGAGAGTTCAAATAACTTGCTAAAGACCATGCAACTAGGATGTGATTGACAGACATCAAAGGGTTGTCTGTCCTAACTCTGAAGCCTGCATGTGCTCTTTCATATCCTACACCACATGGGTCCTGGACTATGATCAGATAGCCTGGGCTTCTAGCCTGCTCTGCTAATGACCGACTATGTGACACTGTGTAGGTTGCCAGACTTTTTGGCCTTATAATCTCATTTCTGTCCCTTCCTCAATGAGCTCTAAGTAGTACTCATTCAGCTTTGATTATAAATATGCCCTTGAATCCAAGCCAATGATGTATCAACGTGCAGGTGGTCTCACTGCGTGCTCCATGCTCTCTGTCCACATGGATAGTAAATATGTCCTTGTCAATGACGCCAGTAAAGGGGTGACACGAATCACATCACATCAAAGCATCCTTACTGTACCTCTTCTCTGGAACAAAGAGTTCAGGCAAGTGAAATGAGGAGAGAGATGTACACAGGAAAAATTTATAACAAGGGTATATTTTAGATTGTGTTCATATGATACCAGACAGAAATTTATTTTCTATCATTTGTTTGGTAGTGAACTGAATCATTTTATGGTTGTAAAGAGAAAGGAACTTATTAATATAAAGTATTTTATATGATGTTATATGATTCCATGACT
Organism: Galago senegalensis; assembly: GCA_963575145.1. Taxonomy (NCBI): domain Eukaryota; kingdom Metazoa; phylum Chordata; class Mammalia; order Primates; family Galagidae; genus Galago; species Galago senegalensis. Next base: position 5,902 of record CAUYTI010071824.1, read on the forward strand.
GAATTTTGAAATTGTGACTTAGGATCGCTTTGGGCTGTAAGTAAAAAAGAGACACTCAACAATAGGAGCTTATAATTTATTTATCATACATTATACAAGAAGTCTGGAGGAAAGCAGTTCCAGAGGTAGTTTGGAAACTGATGTTAGAACACTGAGTTTTTTTTCTTTCTTTTTTGTTTTTTGAGAGAGTCTCACTATGTTGCCCTTGGTAGAGTGCCATGGTGTCACAGCTCACAGCAACCTCAAACTCTTAGGCTTAAGCAATTCTCTTTCCTCAGCCTCCCAAGTAACTGGGACTATAGGCACCAGGCTTTTTTTTTTTTTTTTTTTTCAGTTATCATCATTTAGCTGCCCCGGCCCGGTTCAAACTCGCCAGCCTCAGGGCATGTGGCCTGGCACTGTAACCCCTGTGCTATGGGTGCTGAGACAAGAACACTGAGTTGATGTCTCTGACTTTCTTGGGCTTTTCCATATGTTGTAATTTGGCTGCCATGAACATCATGTTTTCACAACACAGCAGGGAAGAATTGGGGGGAAATGAACATGCTCTTTATGTACCCTCCACTTTGAGGAGGAAAAGTTTTCTATGAGGCCCAAAGAAGACTTTCTGTTACATATGATTGGGTTGGTCCTATGTCACTTCAAGGAAATGAAGTGACATTATCCAAAAGCAAATGAGATGTCATTGGCTTGACCCAATCATGATTATTTCTCTTGCCTTCTGAACAAGATTAGGGTTCTGCGAGCCAAGGGGAGGAGAATGGCCCCTGCTTCCCTCTCTGAGATCACCTCTCACCACGTGCTCACTGCTGGCTTCTGCATCCTAGGTACCTTGATCTCTACACCTGCTGTTCCCTCTATTTGGCCTGCCCTCCTCCCATCTCTTCACCTGGCTCACTGTGACTCATCTTTCAGAACTCACTCAAACATCAATTCTCAGTGATCCTTCTCTTCCTCATACAAGGCCAGATTCTCTTATGACACAGTGTTATTGCGAAGTGCTAACTTCAGAACACATTTTGCTATTTGTAATTCTATATTCATTTGTCTGATTATTCAATTAATACTTGTTTCTTCTCTGCAAGTGTTTCTGATACATTAGGATTAATACTATGACTGTTTCTTCTGACCAGTGTATCCCCAGTAGCCAGCTCAGATGCCTACCCCACTCTTTATTTATTCTATGCCTACTACATTCCATGTGTCATATTAAGGATAAGTAGATAAATGAAAAGAAGGGAGTCTTTTGAAAGTTCACGATTTGGCTAGGGAGACCTCGAGGGAACTAACCCTAATACTCCAATGGTCATGACTTCTACTTCACTCTTCTGCTGCATTCCCATGGCCACACTCTGCACCTTGGAATAACCATCTTTGTGTGACTCCAGTATCTCACTTTTCAACTACGACCTCCCTTTCTTCCACACTTTCCATTTTCTCACTTCAGCTTCTCCAGGACTTCAAGATTCCTATGTCTTACTCCGTTCTTCAACATGTCTGCTGTGCTCCAAGTCCTTTTTTTAGCTAAAACTGCCATTCCCTCAGCCCACTGCAAAAGGAGATGAGGCAGGTTAAACTTTGCACAGGAATAACCACTAACCCTAGGAGTGGCCCTCCTCGGCTGGCTGGAGACAGAGGGAGTGGCCTGACACAAAGAACTTTGCTCAGAAGAGGCAATGGCAGCTAGCCAAGCCCCATTAAAATCCTTTCTTTCCTTTGCTTCTAAGTCCTCTTCTTAGCCTGTTCTCATCTGTGCTGCTCTAGTTTCTCTGCCTCGATTTGCTTACTTCTGTACCTGTGGGTGATCCTTACCTTTCCCAATCCTCTGAGTTCCTTCCTTTGATGTTACATTATCTCACTTTGCAAGTATTTCCTAATGTTGGAAGTACTGCAAGTTTTTTTTTTCCTTTTATTGAATGTTAACTATGTACATTGATACTCTTCTGGGGTACAGTGTGGGGTTTTCACACGCATTCCGAAATACTTCCATCAAACTGGTGAACACAGCCTTCATGTCATTTTCTGTTATTGCTTTAGAACATTCACATTCTACTCTTAGAAAGATTCACCTGTACCCCTATAAGACAAACCTCAAAAGTGATCCCTCCAATCCCCCTCCCTCCTCCCATTCCCCCCTCCCCTCTCCCTCCCCCCCCTACATGTTCTTAGGCTATTTGGTTATAGCTTTCATATAAAAGGTTTAAATTAGTCTCATAATAGGGGTGAGTTTACTGAGGTTGGTGACCATCAATTTGGCAAGGTTCTTCTCTGCCAGATGTGGGATTTTCTCTAGTGGCCTTTCCTGGTTTAGGAGAAGACATGGGGGAGCCAGAGACTCTTCATTTCAGATTAGCATTTTTACTGGGGAGAGGCCACAGAAGGACCCAAGAACAAAGGAGTTTAGGACTTCTGGAAATAGTGGTCAAAATGCTGAACCATGGAAGCAGAGAGGCATAAGGAAGGAAAAGAAAAGGGGGAATAAAATAAATAAGGAGGTAAAGGAGAGGAGGGGGGGTTCCTGGGAAGGAGGCCTGGTGAGATGTACCATCCAAGGCAAGTGGTATGACCCGGCTGGAGGGGCTCAGGGTGGTGCTTGGAGAGAACAAGGGTAACCAAGTAATCTTGAAAGCATAACAATTTCAGGGAGCAGGGGGCTGAGCAGCTTAATGTAGGTGGAGGTTGTGTAGGGATGGAAGGAGGTTAAGGGGGCTACAAGGAGGTGGGAGAGAATTATGGCCTTCAGGACAAGAAAGTTAGAAAGGATCCTGCAGCAAAACAAGGTATTTGGGGGTGGATATGACCTAGTTAACCAAGGATGCACTGTTCCTGCAAAACATAACTTCTAGCCTGGACCCATGACCTTGTCCCATGAATGATCCCCCAGTAAACTAAGATAAGGATGCCCATCACAGAACAATGCAAACCATGGCTGCTACAAATATCATGAGATTAACAGACACCATACCATCACCAGTAAAATAACAGTTAATATACAGAGTAAAGAAAGTTGGATTTATGTGATAACTAATGTAATCCACAACCAGTGAAACGAGGATGCCATGCCTGAAGGGTTCCTGAGGAGAACCAACATGTAGGTAAATGGAGGAAGAATTGGGGTGAAAGTACTTACACTGGAGTGTTGCCTTTCTGTGGCGTCTCCTCTCACTTGCTAGGGGAACCCTTTTCTACTCTTGGGAAAGTCTATGCCTTTCTCTACTTCCCTTCACACTTATTCTTCCCTTAGATAAAAACTTTGCTTCTACCCTGCTATATTGGAGTTCCAGCTGCCTCACTTTCCATTACTACAGTTGCTTGTTCTCCCTTTGACTCAGCCAAACTTGCTAGTTCTGCTGAGTGAATCAAACTAGGTCCATTGAACAGCTCAGAGGTAAACTGTCACCTCTAAGGCAGGTCATTAGCCATTGACGGGTTTGGAAAAGCTCAGTGGCTTAGTAGGTGTAAAGTGTGGTAAGAGAGAAGAATTTGTCTAGGCCAAGATTAGGATCTAAAAGTATAAGTTTATTTTATATTAGAGGAAAGAGACTAGGAGGAAAGAGATGAGAAAGAGAGAGAGAAGACAGCAGAGCAGGAAGTTGGCCAGACCTCCCCCAAAAAGAAAAGAATGCCTTCTAGGAGGCCCAGTGGCTAGCTGAATTTAAGGTGGACCAAAAGTAATTGGAGTTGAATTCATAAGATATTTTGAATGTGAATGCTGTGTCCATTTTTCCTCCACCAAGGATGAAGACAGACATTTTTCCAGCTGTTCCCAACCCTGAGGCCTGATTGTTCATATTCCATTGTTGTCCATCTAGGACCCTCAGGAATAACTTGAGGCTTAAAGGAGCACATTCTAAAAGACAAGGTTGCTGGGGAAATGTAAAGAGAAAGAATTTACCTTTCCTTTTGGACTACTGGGTTGGGCAATGCTTTGTGAAAACATTCACAGGGTAGGGAGGGAATTGGCAAGAGAAAGAAAGCAGGGAGAGCAGCGGTTCTCAACCTGTGGGTCTCGACCCACAGGAACTGTATTAAAGGGTCATGGCATTAGGAAGGTCAAGAACCACTGAGGTAGAGAGATAGATTTTAGGCCTTACTACAAAACTGAGAGTTAATAATTTTTGTGTTATTTCACTGTTTGGGGCCATGCCCATAAAATCAGATTACACAGCCCACTTAGCAGTGTGTTTTATTATTCTTTTAGTCCTGGGAGAGCTTATATATGTTTTAAAAATGCTTTCTTCCCTTTTACCTCCTATTTAAGTTGAAGGCAGTTAATAGGAAAAAATATTTTATTTCAGCATCTATTCCTATCAGTTGTGTAACAGGCACAGTAGAACACTTAAAAAAAATAAAACATAAGCCTTTTTCTGTCACCTTATAAATTAATATGGCAGATAGACCTGTACAGAAATAATCAGTGTGTCAATCAGGGTACTAGCTGGAAATACCATGCTCAAAGGTTTTGTGGAAGAGAGTTATTGATCAAAGGAATGGTCAACAGAGGCATTGGGTGGGTTAAGGGAGCCTCCAAGGGCCAGTGCTGCACCCATGGTCTAGCAATAGTGGGAAGGTTTTACTAACCCTGACCTGCTGGGATGACAGGAGGGAGAGGTGTCAGCAGATTCTGATGAGAGCTATAATCACACAGAGGCAGTGGTTGTAGGAAGGGCAGGAGGCCACTGTCCAAACCATGGCCCAATATGGAAAGCACAGGGGTAGCTGGGGTAAAGTAGGATGAGGAGGAGCCAGAAGAGGAGGTTACAAAGGAGCAGGCAGATGAGGGTGTGGTGTCTGGCAGTGGAAGTAGGTATTTGGGGAGGGGGGAGGATCAGCCACATCAAATGCTGCCAAGAGGATGAGTGAGGTGAGGATTAAGACCTGACCTCTGGACTTGGAGGGAAGCAGGTCAGAATGGCTTCTGAAAGATGTAGTTTAGTGGAGCAAGAGTCTGATTGGAGTGGGTGAACTAGAGGAAAGTCCCTGTGCTGAGGACCCTCAGGGCAGAAGAGAGTGGAGGGGCCTAGAGAGGGTGAGCTGGGGACCATCCAGGAGTGCCATGTGGCAGGTGCCATCAGAGCGATGCAGAGCAAGAGCCATGGGAATTCAGGGGAAAGACCTGCTCTTCCAGAGGGGGAGGAGGAGGAGAGGGAGGAGGTCTGCAGGAAGAGGCGGCATCTCAGCTGGGCTTTACAGGCCAGGGTGGACAACTGTTTCCTTTACTGTCCTCCTCCCTTCCACTCCCCAAAGTCCCCAGGGACCCATGTGAGTCTTAATGGACACACTCTCGACTCCAGATTTGGCCACAGCCACAGTTCAGAGGCAGAGGGAAGCTCAGAACTTGCGCCTGGGGACCTGAGTGAGAGACTTCCTCTCTTCCTCTGGGCAGTGCAGCATGTGGACGACGGGAGAGCACTCGGCTTCCACCAGGGAAGCCAGCCTTCTGATGATTTGACACAGGGAAAGGGCAAAGCGGAAGGCCACAGAGATCCAGAACCGCAGTCTTGATGACTTGGACCAAACTGTGCTAGAATTCCATCCTTCTTATAAACTTTCAAATCGCTATGAGAAACTGAAATTCTCTTGACTATTTAAGTCAGTTTTCATCAAGTCGTTTGTTCTGGGTGACAGAAAGCATCTTGATTGAGAACAGCTATGGCTTCAACATTAGGAAACTGGCCCAAGGGTGAAGATGAGGGGATGGCGTTTGGAAAGAGAAAGGATAAAAAAAAAAAAAAAGGAAAAAAATCTCATTTCTAGCCATCCACCCAGAAGAACAAAAATCATTTTACCACAAAGACATTTGCACCAGAATGTTTATTGCAGCTCAATTCATAATTGCCAAGTCATGGAAGCAGCCAATCAACCCATGAACAGGTTAACAAACTGTGGCATATGTATTCAGCCATAAGAAAGGATGGAGACTTTACCTCTTTTATGTTTACCTGGATGGAGCTGAAACACATTCTTCTTGGTAAAGTATCTCAAGAATGGAAAAAAAAAAACCCAGTGTACTCAATACTAATATAAAACCAATATATAAACAATTACATACCCATATGAAGGATAAAACACAAATATAGTCTAGCAAGGGGGAAGGGTGAGGAGGGAGAAGGGAAGGAGCAGGAGAAAGGATGATTGGCTGGAGGAGGTGGGAGGAGGGAGAAGGGAAGGAGCAGGAGAAAGGATGATTGGCTGGAGGAGGTGGGAGGAGGGAGAAGGGAAGGAGCAGGAGAAAGGATGATTGGCTGGAGGCGGTGGGAGGAGGGAGGGCAATTGGGGGGGGTCTCACCTAATGCGCACAATGGGAGGGTGTTCAGCCCCCTGGGTGAAGGGCTCTTCTACAACTTGAACTTTACCTCAGAAGTGAGGAAAATGTAACCTAAAAATTTGTACCTTCATATTAATTTGAAATAAAAACAAATAAATGCAAATAAAAACAAATATATACAAAAAAAGTGAA
>CAUYTI010071829.1:0-22319 GCA_963575145.1 Galago senegalensis
ATTTTCTTTAAAATCTTTGTAAGATGAAAATAATCACAGAAACTAGCCATACTTTTATAGTAAGGCTTCCAAGAGATAATAGATGCCAGATGTTCAGAATGTCCTAATTATAATGACTCCATGCCAAATTCACAAGCATGCACAGTTTTGAACACTCAGCACAAGTAACAGCTGAGTCCCCTCCTGGTCCAGTTCCTGCCTCCCCTCTTCCAGGGGATATTCTGAAGTCACTCTAGGAAATAACAATCTCTTCTTTCTGGGGACAAGCCCTTACTCTGCAGAGCCATATAATCACCATGCAAAAAGGGCCTTGATGTCTCCACTTTGTGGCTTTCCTTTAGCCTTTTTCTCTCCTATGAGGGGTCTGCAAGTGATCACTGTTACCCTGTCTGTCCAAAGCAAGAGAACAGATTTGCTCCAGTGTGGTGGTAAAAAAACAAACAAACAAACCAAAATGAAACACTGATCTTGGAAGCAGAAGTGGTTCTTCTACTTACAAAGGGATCTTCGTTAAGACTGTGGACTGTGAACCTACTGTTCATAACATACACTTTCCTATAGAAATGACCCCAATGACCCTCAACTAAAAAAAGAATAGAAAATGAAGTGATGAAGTAATTATTAAACCTACATGGTGTGTCATTACTTTCAATTTCTGTGTTTTATACACTAACTTGGAATCTGTCTTTTCTGGATCTGTGTGCCAGGATAATTGCATGGCCAGGAGCCCTAAGATCCTGTCATTTTGAGGCAGCCCATTCGATTTTTGATTTTTCTTTTTTTCTTTTTCTTGAGAAAAGTCTCAACCTGGCACCCTGGCAAGAGTGCAGTGGCATCATAGTTCACAGTAACCTCAAACTCTTAGGCTCAAGCGAACCTCTTTCTTCAGCTTCCCCAATTGCTGGGACTACAGGCATCCACCACAATACCCGGCTAGAGTTTATCTGGTTTTGACGTGTAAGGACCGATAGCCATGCCATGGACCTACAGGTGTCCTTAAAAGCATGGCAACAGAAATTGACCTCCATGATCTTCATATTTGGTTAATAAAAATCAACCTTTGAAATTCCACCTACATCCTCAAGTAAGGTAGAATTAGTTGGAGGAAGAGCTTCTAATGGAACCACCAGGCTGCCTGCCTTTACCTGTGGTGATTTCTTACCCTGAGCACCAGGCTCTCTGGGTTGGGCCGCCTGAATCCTAAGCCTTTCTAGGTTCTTAGAACACCTGGCCTCTGTGTTCTTCGCTCTGCACAGGATCAGTCATCTATAGTCAGGTTGGTGGAGGCAAAGGAGAGTGATTTGGAAACCCCTGAAAGAATGTTTTTGTTGTCTCTGTCTTTTCACTTAGGTGGCTGAGATTACGGGTGTTGTGGAAACTGCCAAAGTTTACCAGCTAGGTGGCACCAGAACAAACAAAGGGCTACAACTACGGTAAGAGACTCATCTGTGTTAGCTTCTGCTCCTGCTTCAGACAGGCGATGCTTGTTTGAATTGTTATTCTCTGTCAGTGTGATGTTTCCCGTTACAGTGAAAACTGTTTATGCTGTCCTCATGTGGTACTTGGAGAGAGTCTTATACTCTACCTTTTCTTTCTTTTTTTTTTTTTACTTTTGCAGTTTTTGGCAAAACCTGCCACCTCCAGCATATAGGGCCAGTGCCCTACTCCTTTGAGCCACAGATGCCACCCATCTTTTCTTTTTTTTTTTCTTTCTTTTCTGATACAAAGGTTCACTCTTTTGTCCAGCTAAGAGTACCATGGCATCAGCCTAGCTCACAGCAACTCCTGGGATCAAGAGATCTTCCTGCTTCAGCCTCCCAAGTAGCTGGGACTACAGGCACCTGCGATAATCATAATTCCCGGCTAACTCTTCTATTTTTAGTAGAGATGGGTTCCTGCTATTGCTCAGGCTGGTCTTGAACTCCTGAGTTCAAGCAATCTTCCCACCTCAGCCTCCCAAAGTGCTGGGATTATAGGCATGAGCCACCATAACTGGTCCTTATATGTATTCTGATATTCTGTTTTATTGAGCCTTTTTTTTTTTGAGACATTATGTCACCCTTAGTAGCGTGCTGTGGCGTCACAGCTTACAGCAACCTCAAAGTCTCAGGCTTAAGCAATTCTCCTGAAGCCACCAAAGTAGCGGGGACTTTAGGCACCTGCCACAGTGGCTGGCTTTTTGTTGTTGTTGTTGTGGTTGTTATTGTTCAGCAGGCAGGGGCCGGGTTCAAACCCACTAGCCCCATTATATGTGGCCGGTGCTCTAACCACTGAGCTGTGAGGGCCGAGCCTTTTTTTTTTTTTGAAACAGAGTTTTACTTTCTCAACCTCGGTAGAGTGCTGTAGCATTACAGCTCATAGCAACCTCCAACTCTTAGGCTTAAGCAATTCTCTTGCCTCAGCCTCCCAAGTAGCTGGGACTACAGGTGCCTGCCATAATGCCTAGCCATTTTTAGAGGTGAGGCCTCGGTCTGGCTCAGGCTGGTCTCGAACCTGTGAGCTCAGGCAATCCACCCGCCTTGGCCTGCCAAGTCCTGGGATTACAGGCATAAGCCACCATGCTCAGCCATATAGAACCTATTTTATGTATGTATGTATGTATTTATATTTTTTTTTTATTATTTTTGAGACAGAGTCTCAAGGTATTGCCCTGGGTGGGGGCTGTGGCATCATAGCTCACAGCAACCTGCAACTCTTGGGCTTAAGCAATCCTCTTGCCTCATTTTTTATTTTATTTTTTTCTATTTTAAGTAGAGATGGGGGTCTCACTTTTTTGCTTAGGCTGATCTCAAACCTGTGAGCTCAAGCTATCCATCCACCTAGGCCTCCCAGACTGCTAGGATTACAGGTGTGAGCTACCTCACCCCGTCTTTATTTATTTATTTATTTATTTATTTATTTATTTATTTAATTTTTTTGCAGTTTTTGGCCAGGGCTGGGTTTGAACCCACCACCTCCAGCATATGGGGCCAGTGCCCTACTCCTTTGAGCCACAGGCACTGCCCTATTTTTTTTTTATTTATTTGAGACAGAATCTCAAGCTGTCGCCCTTGGTAGAGTGCTGAGGCATCATAGCACACAGCAACCTCTAACTCTTGGGCTCAAGTGACCCTTTTGCCTCAGTTTTTCTATTTTTAGTAGAGACAGTATCTCACCTTTGCTCAGGCTACTCTCAAACCCATGAGCTCAAGCAATCCACCTACCTCAGCTTCCCAGAGTGCTAGGATTATAAACGTGAGCCTGGCCTAGGACCTACTTTATATTCTGTAGGGAAAATAGGGTATTGTCTCCAATGGGGAAACCAGGGATGTGAAGGAGTAGGACATATAGAAGAGACACGTTGGTTTGTGAGAGATCTTCATCCCGGAGCCAACAGGCATTTTTTTAGTGAGCGTAGTCAGGAGGCTTGTTTCTGGTCCTGACTCCATCTCATCTTTGACAAATCAAGATTACCCCTTCAGAACTTAGTTCCTCTTCAGTAAAATGAAAGTGTCATTCATTCACTTAACAAATATTTACTTGGCTCAGTGCCTATAGCTCAAGTGGCTAGGGCGCCAGCCAAATACACCAGAGTTGATACTTTCAAATCCAGCCTGCACCTGCCAATCAACAGTGACAGCTACAAACAAAAAATGGCCAGGTGTTGTGGCAGGCGCCTGTGGTCCCAGCTACTTGGGAGGCTGAGGCTAGAGAATCGCTTAAGCCTCAGAGTTCGAGGTTGCTGTGAGCTGTGATGCCGTGGCACTCTACCCAGGGCAATAGCTTGAGACTCTGTCTCAAAAAGAAAACAAAAACAAGTATTTACTGCATATACTATGTGCTGGGCATTGTTCTAAGCTTCAGGATATAAAGGAGAGAACAAAACAGACACACAGGGTGGCACCTGTGGTTCAGTGGGTAGGGTGCTGGCCCTGTATACTGAGGAGGGGACGTTCAAACCCAGCCCTGGCCAAATTGCAACAAAAAAATAGCCAGGTGTTGTGGCAGGTGCCTACAGTCTGTAGTCTCAGCTACTCTGGAGGCTGAGGGAAGAGAATTGCCTGAGCCCAGGAGTTGGAGGTTGCTGTGAGCTATGTGACACCACGGCATTTTACTGGGGGCGATAAAGTGAGACTCTGTCTCTATTAAAAAAAAACAAAAACTAGACACACACAAATCCTTGCTCTCTTGGAGCCTGACAATTCTAATGAACCTCATATAGGAAAGAATAGAAGTAGTTTTCCAGGATCACATGTCAAATAGCAGTCTATAGACACAGCTCTCTCATGGCCTAATGTGTTCTCCATGGTCTCTCCATTCTCTCTAATCCCATCATCTTCCTTGGTCTTTTTTTTTTTTAAAAAGGGCCAGCTAAGGGTAGGGGGTGGCTCTGACAAGGATTGTCCCTAGTAGCATGGCACTGAGTCAGTTAACTTTGCCAACACAATGGTCGATAGAAAGATAGTTTTTGTCCTCTCTAGAGAATACAGTTTGCTTGTCATTGAGATAACTACATTCTTTTTTATTTAGTTTAGAGACAGGGTCTTGTTGTGTGGCCAGGCAGGGGTATAGTGGCTCTTCAGGCATAATTATAGCTCCCTGCAGCCCCATACACCTGGCTCAGGGGATCTTCCTCCCTTAATTTCCTGAGCAGCTGGAACTGTGGTGCACCCCACTGCTGCAGGCTCTTGATGCTGATTGACTGTAAAGGATTTTATTGTAAATAGACTTTTATAGCACTAAGCAAGTCCATTTGGTTTCTGGTGCTAGCTTTGTGAGTTTTAATTTTTCTTTTTTTTTTTTGGAGACAGAGTCTTACTTTATCACCCTCAGTAGAGTACTGTTGCATCACAGCTCACAGCAATCTCAAAGTCTTGAGCTTAAGCGATTCTCTTGCCTCAGCCTCCCAAGTAGCTGGGGCTACAGGCACCTGCCACAACTCCCAGCTATTTTTTGGTTGCAGTTGTTTAGCTGCCCCAGGCCGGGTTCAAACCTGCCACCCTCAGTGTATGTGGCTGATGCCGTAACCACTGTGCTACTGGCACTGAGCCAGTTATTCTATTTTTAGTAGAGACAGGGTCTCACTTTTTCTCAGGCTGTTCTCAAACTCCTGAGCTGAAGCAGTCTACCCACCTTGGCTTTCTAGGGTGCGAGGATTACAGGCGTGAACCACTATGCCTGTCCTATATTTGTTTTTGTTTTGTTTTTTAACTTTCATGCCTGGTTCTTGCTCCCTGAGCTTCTGATTTAGTTGATCTACAGTTGTACTTCAGCATCGGAAATTTTATAAATCTTCCTTGGTGACTCTAAAGGGTAGCAAGTATTGAGGGATAGTTATAGATAGGCAATTAAGTACCATCTGGTGGGCTGCTCTGCTGGTACTGCAGTCATGCACATTCTCAGAGGCACTACCTCTCTCTCACTTAGGCATGGCAATGACCAGCGCGTGTTCCGCCTAGAGTTTGTCTCAAACCAGGAATTCACTGAAAGTGAATTTATGAAATGGAAAGAAGCGGTAAGTGGCTAGAGACTACCTAGCAGTTGTTAATGAACACTGAGAGTGTCTCTTTCCAAAATCTTTTACTAATAACCTTTTATCACGTTTTGGTCCAGATGTTCTCTGCTGGCATGCAGTTGCCTACCTTAGATGAAATCAATAAAAAGGAATTATCTATTAAAGAAGCTCTTAATTATAAATTCAATGATCAGGACATTGAAGAGGTAAGAAACCTAATACTCCACAGCCTGGACATTCATCAAGAACCAGTGTTTAGAGAAGATTGTGATTTTCTTTTCCTTCCGTATATCTTGACATTTTTAATTATGCATGAAGATAACGGAATATGAATAGTGGTATCTTAGAGTTCATCAAGTTTTTCTCTGTACATTCTCATCTACAGATGGGACTACATAGATTAAAAATGCATTCATGGTTCAGATGAGGCTACATAGACTGAAGTGTACTCAGGGATCTGTAATCTGCTAGGATTGGTCCTTCAAGAGTTTTCTTACTCCAAAACATTTTGGTAAAATTCTTTGATCTCTGTTCTCTTGGACAGTGGGTAGCCTTACAGTACCAGGCCCTTGGGCTGCTGCTGTTTATTGGTGCATGTTCCTTCAGACTGTCCCAGAAGAATCTCCGTGACCCTGGAAGCAGCATAGTATCCCTTGGAATGAACTCGCTTTCTCTCTCTCTCTCTGAGACATGACACTGCTATAGGAAGAGCAGCCCCCTTTTAACTAGCTGCTTTCGTCCAAAATGGGCTTATTTAGCCTGTCTACAAAAATTGTTTAGGAATACCTCATTGCTGGTATCTCCTCTCTGGTACAGATTGTAAAAGAGAAAGAAAGGTTCAGAAAAGCTCCACCCAACTATGCTATGAAGAAGACTCAGCTGCTAAAGGAAAAGGTAAGGACTTCCATTCGTGACTCCTTCCCCATCCTGTGAGAAGATGTAGAAATCAAATATGTTCATCCTCTGCCAAGTTAGTGGTAGGGAGAAAAAAATCTGGGCTTGATTATAACCAACACAGTGTGTTCTTGGCACCCAGGCAGCATTCCTTGGCCATTTTCCTTTCTGTAGATTGAAACTGATCTTATTTGTTGCATTCTCCTTTCTAGTCACTTTAGTTTTGTGTGTAACAAAATAGACCTTGAGATACAATTCAGTACTGAATTGTCCAGCCCAGCTGCTGCTGGTGGTTTTGCATTCTTTATACCAGAATGGCATGAGCCTTATTATGGTGGCTTGACCATATGGATCCTGGGTTCTAAGGTAAATGTTATATATGACTGCCAGCAGGGGCCCAGAGCCAGGTAGTTATATGGGAAGGTGTTACTACTATACTGTATACTTCTGCAACAAAAATTATAGTTTGTATTTGTAACGTACTTCTTCAGTATTCTTTCACATCTCCCTCACTTGTTCTTTACATGAGATTTCTTGCCTGTGCTGCAAGTAAACTTATACATCTCCCTGCTCACAGGCCATGGCTGAGGACCTGGGGGATCAGGACAAGGCCAAACAAATCCAGGACCAGCTGAATGAGCTGGAGGAGCGGGCAGAGGCCCTGGACCGCCAGCGGACCAAGAACATATCTGCTATCAGGTGTGTTACTAAGCACGATTCAATTGGTTCCCTAGTCTTGACCCACAGACCTTAGCCAAAATTATTTGGCTAGTGTGTGGCCTGTACATGCTGTGCTGTGTTGATACACAGAGCTCTGGGGTCAGGGCTCGATGACTCCCTCCCTCTTCTCACCTCGCAGTTACATCAACCAGCGGAATCGAGAGTGGAACATTGTGGAGTCTGAGAAGGCACTGGTGGTAAGTAAGACAACTTTATCTGAATTACTAAAAAAAAAAATTATAAGATGATATAAAATCTTTTCTACCTTTTGCTCTAGTGTACTTTTTAAATTAGTGAAATAACATGTACATGTAGCATATACATGGTCTTTCTGTATGCCCCCGTACACACATATAATTTACTAATTTATAATAAAAAGCAGAAGTCTTCTGCCCTGTCTTACCCTTCCCACCCTTAGATTCTACTCCACAGCTGCTCATTTTTATCATTTTCTGCTTTTTGGTTGTTGCTGCCATAACTACTCTGGTGTTCTTAAAGGGAAAAGGATAATAGGTTTTTATTTCTTTCAGTCTCTTATAAAGACTCTTATTTACATGTGAGCTTATGATGAATGAGAGGAGGGGGAATGGAGATGCAGTCCTGCAGTGCATGCTGTCTGTTTCAGGCTGAAAGTCACAACATGAAAAACCAACAAATGGATCCCTTTACTCGGCGGCAGTGCAAACCTACCATCGTTTCTAATGTGAGTGCCTAAAGAGGACGTTTTTAGTCAGGACCTAGATTCTAGGACATAAAATGAATTCCATTAGGAAATTAATAAAGAAGTTAAAAATAATGTTTTCTTAGCTGGGATTTGCTTGTCTGAAGCTCTTGGGTCTGGATACTTCCTTTTTTATCTCACTATAGGGCATATATAAGTAGTGAAGACCTGGCATGAATTCATAAAAGCCTAGGAGACTACCCCCACACACACACCAGGGTGGGCTTACAGTACAGTAGATAATGTGTCCATTAGCTAGGGCCTAACTGGGCTTGGCTTTTTTTTTTTCTCTCTTTTTTGTAGAGACAGAGTCTTACTTTATCGCCCTCAGTAGAGTGCCATGATGTCACACAGCTTACAGCAACATCCAACTCTTTGGGCTTAGGCGATTCTGTTGCCTCAGCCTCCCGAGTAGCTGGGACTACAGGCGCCCACCACAACACCCAGCTATTTTTTTGTTGCAGTTTGGCTGGGGCCAGGTTCAGACCCACCACCCTTGGTATATGGCGCCAGCGCCCTACCCACTGAGCAACAGGTGCTGCCCTGGGCTTGGTTTTAAAGCTTTTAATTGCCCTTTTTTTGTTATCTTGAGGGAAATCCCACTGAGCTGCTATTGGGTTTGCTGTGGTGCCTGTGAGTGTTGAATAATCTCTAAAATAACTTACTTTTTCTCTCAGTCCAGAGACCCAGCTGTTCAAGCTGCCATCTTGGCCCAGCTGAATGCAAAATACGGTTCTGGAGCACTACCAGATGCTCCAAAGGAAATGAGCAAGGCAAGTGCAGTACCACCCTGTGGCCTGCGGGGCTGGACTGCTGGCCCGGATGCCATGCAAGCTCCTTGCCCAGTTCAGGCTTGATTTACCCGGAGGAATATGGAGTCCACTTGCAGTTCTCTATCCTTTCCTATTGTCTACAAATGTAATCAGCCACTACTGAATTTTTGTTGAACAACTAAATCCTAAAACTAATAGCACTACTTCCCTAGGGCCTTGACTGTTTAGGCAGCTGACTTGTAGCCCTGTTTGCCATATTTTCTCCTATGCAAAATTCCTGGACCTACTTCACAGGATAATCAGCAGGAGCCGTTGTCATATAAAGATTAGATGTAAAAGTGAAAACTCTTTGAAGACAAAAATGGTAAATTTAGAAGCCGTTTTCTGCCTAACATAGGACATTTCCTATATAGCCTAAACTGTCTCAGGAATTCCTGAAATTTTAAGTCAGAAGGTGGCTTTTAGTCCATCCTGTCTACCCTCATTCCACAGATATGAGCCTACCTTCTCTTTGCTTTTAGCCTTCAGAAGGGCATGTTCTTTGTCTGTGGCCTCGCCTCAGAGAAGGAATCGGAAAAGGGCCTTAGTAGGAGAATCTAATAAACTTGAGTAAGAGCTTTTACCATTAGTGGCTGCTGCTACTTTAAATCCACTTGCATTTATGCTCTTATAATTAGCTTTTCTTTTCACATTGCAGGGTCAGGGCAAAGATAAAGATTTGAATTCTAAGTCAGCCAGTGATCTCTCAGAAGATCTGTTCAAAGTACATGATTTCGATGTGAAGATTGATTTACAAGTTCCCAGCTCAGGTAAGTGAAGTTGAGGGGACAAGATGGATCCTTGGCTCTTGGGCAGCAAGGAGGCCTGATTTTAGGGAAGAAATGAGGGTGTCTACTCATCAGTATGTATAGAGGCATACTAAAGGATGAGGCAGCTCGGTGCCTGTGGCTTAAGTGGCTAAGGTGCCAGCCACATACACCTAAGGTGGCAGGTTCGAATCCAGCCCAGGTCCGCCAAACAACAATGACAGCTGCAACCAAAAAATCACCAGGCATTGTGGCGGACGCCTGTGGTCCCAGCCACTTGGGAGACTGAGGCAGGAGACTCACTTGAGCCCAGGAGTTGGAGTGATGCCACAGCACTTTACCCAGGAGGACAGCTTGAGGCTCTGTCTCAAAAAAAAAAAAAGATGAGGCACAAGACTGAAAGAACTCTGTAGGTATGTCAGATGCCAATTTTCTCTTCTTTCTCACAGAATCCAAGGCTTTGGCCATCACCTCCAAGGCTCCGCCAGCCAAGGATGGGGCTCCAAGGAGATCTCTGAACTTGGAAGACTACAAGAAACGACGAGGGCTTATTTGAGTGCACCCAGCCTGCTGCTTCTGACCCTGCATGCCCCATCACAGTTTCCCACCTTTCCTCTTTTCCTTTGATTTGCCCTTTTCGGGCTGGAGCAGCAGTAGAACTGGGAAGAGACTGCAAACTGCCAGTTATCTGTAATATAAACCATTTGCTGTATAGACCTCCCTTGTCTACACACCATCTCCTACCAGCCCTGTGGGCCCTACCCAGTATGGATCTGGGCTCGTGGGCATTATCCATGTCTTTAGATTTGTGTTTGCTTTTTTTTTTTTTTTTTTGTTTTGTTTTCTGTTTGTTTGTTTTCTTTTTAACCAGCACAGTTCATTGGCCACTCTGCACGCATTCAGTATTACCATGGAGCTGGGATTCTTGCTGGAGCCCCTGGTGGCAATAGCAGCAGCACTGGGCAGTCTCTTCTTGCAGACTGCCTTGGACCCATCCATTGAACATTGGCACCTGACCCTGTGGAGGGAGCGGGGATTGGGCACCTGCAGTCCTCCTTCCTCTCTCCTCATCTTTCTCTTCTTCCCATCTCTGTGGAAGAGGGGCTTTCAAAAACCAGTTTAGTTTCCAAAAGTGTACATTTGTGGGGAGGGAGGGGGGGTCTAATTTGAGAGAGAGAGAGTGTATGTATGTGTATGTGTGTGGATTTTTTTATCATTTTTTAAAAATGCAGTACTCTTTGTATCAGTCTGTCATGGGTCTATAGCTGTTTCAGATTTTTTTCAGCTGTACTTGAGCATCTGAAACTGCAAGAAAGAAACTCATTAAATGTGATTCTTCTTACTAAACAGGCCTGACTGCTGTAGCTGTGTAACTTCCCCTCCCCCACCTCCTCTTCCCCATCACCTCCCACCTTGGAGAAAATTCCCCAGTTTAGCCCCCTGCCCTGCAGGCTGTGTCCTGGAAGGTGGGAGGGAAGCCCAGGGCCAGGTACCAGGGAGGGCAGTGAAGGTGTCTTACTCAGCCCATGTACAGCCCACAGCTTCTTGGCCAAACATAGATAAGTCTTTTTCTCACTCAGTATACCTGTCTCTTCCTAGTGATTCTGTTTTGCTGTTTTGGCGAGAATAACATTTTGTTTTTTAAGAGAAATTATTCAACATGAATGTGGAGAGTAAACACAAAAAGATATAGGTTGCAAGTGTTATGAGCATGTGCAGTTTGTGTGTGTGTGTGTGTACATATATATATGGTAAGCATATATATTGTTGTGCAGTGGGGGTGGAGCCAGCAAAGGGGTGTGTGTGTCTTTATGAAATGTTTGAAAGAGATAAGCTGACTGCTTGATAATCATTCTCAGGTGTAAAGCTCCAAGTGTAAATAAGAGTGGCATTTAACAAATCTTTTCAGAACAAAGTACAGCTGACTATATATACCAAGAACTAAGCTAAAGGAACAGCTGAGAGCTGCCAATTTCCACAAGAGGGAGAGGAATCTGAAAGTTCTGCTTTGTACTTCTTCGCCCTACTTTTGTATAAGGGGGATGATGGGAAATCATGGAGTTATGTCGTATTTAAACATAAAAATGAACTTGGTAACTCTTCTGAGTTTAGTAGAGCCTCACTGTTGCTTTAACTTAGTTTACATTTTTTTATTTTTTAAAAAGCAGCAAAGGATGGTTTTAAAGTATTGTGACTGTGTAAAATTGATAAATATGACTGTAACACAGCTATGTGGTAGCTGTGACACAGTTCAGTTGGGCAAAGGAGTGGTGATGGACTCGTTAAAATCATATATACTTGAATAGTCCATTGACCAGAACTCTTTATAGACTATTGTGTAAATGTGGAATCACAGACTGTTAAACATTGCCTGGACTCCAGCAGAGTCCTGGAGCCACTGGGACCTCTCCTATCATGATGAACTTGGACTTTTTTCTTTATGGTTTTAAATGACATAAAATCATAGAATCCAGATAATTTGCTGGAGTCATTCTGATCCACCATGTAGATCTGTATTTAGTATCATTTGGATTTGGAGAAGTGTCAATTACATTATGGCTGTGTAATAAAATTTGTATTAAAACTGCATCACACTGTAGCCACTTTGCCACTACATCCCCACATGCAGCTCCTGGAACCGTTCTGCGATGCCAAAGCACAGAGCAGGGAGAAAATCAAGCCAGAGAAGACTATAAGTTAACTTACCACCTCAGTGACCTACTTGGCAAATGAAATCAAGACTGAGGGCTTGTCTCCAGTCTCAGCTGAGGCAGGGCCTCTGAATCAGGTTCTTGGCCAGGCATAAGACATTGGCTTTGTCCTACCAGCTAGGGTTTCTTTTTCTTTTTTTTTTTTTTTTGAGACAGATCCTCAGCTGTTGCCCTGGGTAAAGTGCTGTGGTATCACAGCTCACAGCAGCCTCCAACTCTTGGGCTCAAATGAGTCTCCTGCCTCCACCTCCCAAGTAGCTGGGATTACAGACGCCCACCACAATGCCTGGTTATTTATTGGTTGCAGCTGTCATTGTTGTTTGGCGGGCCCAGGGTGGATTCAAACCTGCCACCTCAGGTGTATGTGGCTGGCGCCTTAGCCATTTGAGCCATAGGCGCCAAGCCCCAGCTAGGGTTTCTTATAGTATTTCTTGTACAGGGGAATTGCTTCAGTGGGCCCCTCCTTCCTCCCAGTGTGGTTTCAGCATTGAAAGGTGTGGCACCCAAGATTGTTTTATACATTTTTCAGTTCCTTCAAGAAGCAAAAAAAAACACAGGTTCCATATTCCTAGTTCATGATGATATAGGGCTGTCTTGCTTCCAACAAGTTCAAGTAAAGTCTACTGCCTGCAACTTCTCTTAAAAAAAGAATGTTTTTTGTTTTTGTTTCTGTGAAGTCCTAACTTGTCAATCAAAACTGTACAGAGATTTGTAAATAAATTTTATGCCATTTTGACAAGAGGATCAGATTTAGTCCAAAGATTGCATCCTGAGGGGCAATTCTCGAAGCCATGTTTTGGAAGTCCAAAAGAACCTCTCTTGCTCTTTTTCCTTCCCCTATACCCCGCAAAGTGAAAGCGACTGTCATTAATTCCAGCATCCTGGTTCCACAGTAGCCTCTCCTGTAGAGTACTTGCCTAGACCAGGGCATCCTCCAATCGCCCTGGTTTCTTTCTTTTTTTTTTTTTTTTTTTTTAGCCACAAGCTGTCACCCTGGGTAGGGTGCTATGGCATCACAGCTCACAGCAACCTCCAACTCCTGAACTCAAGCAGGTCTCCTGCCTCCTCCTTCCAAGTAGCTGGGACCACAGGCACCGGCCACACGCCTGGCTATTTTTTTTTTTTGGTTGCAGCCATCGTTTGGCGGGCCCGGGCTGGATTCCAACCTGCCACCTTAGGTGTATGTGGCTGGCGCCTTAGCCACTTGAGCCACAGGCGCCGAGCCTAATTTATTTCTTAATAAGAGACTAACAAGCTTTAACAGAGCTAAGTAGGTCCTACCTAATAGACTGCCTAACCCTAGTGAGAATCTGGGCCTTTCAACTTTCAATTGGTCTAGACACAGTTCTTTGCGCTCCTATTTTCCTACCTATCATGAGTGAAAAGGTGGAACCCCAGGGGCTCTGAGAGGGGCTATGGAGGAAAATGATAGCCTTTCTTCCTTCTCCCAAGTTGGGTGACCTGTAAGGGCTCCCCACCCTCAGTGCCCGAGGATGTATCTCAAACCTCTCCGACTTTGTTTTTCAAGATAGTCTCACTCTTGTCACCCTTGATAGAGTACTGTGGCCTCATATTGGGTTTCAGCAATTCTCTTGCCTCAATTTTCTGAGTAGCTGGGACTGCAGGCCCCTGCAACAATGCTTAAGTAGTTTTTGTTTGTTTGTTTTGAGACAGTCTTACTTTGTCACCCTCAGTAGAGAGCTATGACATCACAACTCACAGCAATCTCAAACTCTTGGGCATAAGCGATTCTCTTGCCTCAGCCTCCCACATAGCTGGGACTAAAGGCTCCTGCTACAACACCCTGCTATTTTTCAGAGACGGGTCTCACTCTTGCTCAGGCTGGTCTCAAACCTGTGAGCACAGGCAATCCACCTGCCTTGGCCTCCCAAGTGCTAGGATTACTTACAGGCATGAGCCACTGCACACACACACACACCCCAAGTAGTTTTTCCTTTTTCTTTCTTTTTTTTTTTTTAGTAGAGATAGGGTCTCACTCTTGCTCAGGCTGGTTTCAAACTTTTTTTTGAAACAGAGTTTCATTGTGTCACCCTCAGTAGAGTGCTGTGGTGTCACAGCCCACAGCAACCTCAAACTCTTGGGCTTAAGTGATTCTCTTGCTTTAGCTTCCCTAGTAGCTGGGACTACAGGTGCTTGCCACAACGTC
Source organism: Galago senegalensis (assembly GCA_963575145.1). Taxonomy (NCBI): domain Eukaryota; kingdom Metazoa; phylum Chordata; class Mammalia; order Primates; family Galagidae; genus Galago; species Galago senegalensis. Next base: position 14,287 of record CAUYTI010071829.1, read on the forward strand.
TGGCTATTTTTTGGTTGTAGTTGTCATTGTTTGGCAGGCCCAGTTTGGGTTCGAATCTGTCAGTTTTGGTGTATGTGGCTGGCACCCTAGCTGCTGAGCTAAAGGCACTGAGTCTGGAGTCTCACTTTTTTTGCCCCCGGTAGAGTACCATGGCATCATACCTCACAGCAATCTCAAACTCTTGAGTTCAAGCTATCCTCTTGCCTCAGCCTCCCAAGTGACTGGGACTATAGATGCCCACTGCAATGCCCAGCTATTTTTTAGAGATAGGGTCTTGCTCTGTGAGCTCAGGCTATCCACCCACCCCGGCCTCCCAGAGTGCTGCTATTACGGGTGTGAGCCACCTCACCCAGCCTGTTTTCAAACTCCTAAGCTCAAGCAATCCCCCTCCCTCTGGTCTCTCAGAGTGCTAGTATTTCAAGCATGAGTCACTATGCCTGGCCTGACCTTTTTTTTTTTTTTTGAGATGGAATCTCAGTTGCCCTAGGGTAGAGTGCCCTGGCAGCACAGCGGGCAGCAACTTCAAATTCCTGGGCTCAAGAGATCCTCTTGCCTCAGCCTCCCAGGTAGCTGGAACTATAGGTGCCTGCCACAACACAGAACTAGTTTTTTTGTTTTTAGTAGAGATGGTCTTACTTTGTTCAGGCTGGTCTTGAAATCCTGAGCTCAGGAGGTCCACCCACTTCAGCCTTTGAGAGTGCTAGGATTACAGGCATGAACCACCACCACACCTGGTCTTTTGGTTTTTTGTTTTTTTTTTTAGATAGGGAACTCCCTCTGCCACCCTTGAACTTCTGGACTCAATCCTCCGGGCTCAGTGCCTGTAGCTCAAGCAGCTAGGGTGCCAGCCACATACACTGGAGCTGGCAGGTTCAAACCCAGCCTGGGCCTACCAAACAACAATCAACTACAACCAAAAAATAGCTGGGCTTTTGTCACAGGTGCCTGTAGTCCCAGCTACTTGGGAGGCAAGCGAATCACATAAGCACAAGAGTTCGAGGTTGCTGTGAGCTGTGATGCTACAGCACTCTACCCAGGGCAACAGCTTGAGACTTGTCTCAAAAAAAAAAAAAAAAGTCGGGTGGTGCCCGTGGCTCAAAGGAGTGGAGCGCCAGCCCCATGTGCTGGAGGTGGTGGGTTCAAACCCAGCCCCAGCCAAAACCTGCAAAAAAAAAATAATAATAATAATTAATTAAATAGGCTTGGCACCTGTGGCTCAAGTGGCTAAGGCGCCAGCCACATACACCTAAGGTGAAGGGTTTGAATCCAGCCCCGGCCGCCAAACAACAATGACGGCTGCAACCAAAAAATAGCCGGGTATTGTGACAGGCGTCTGTGGTCCCAGCTACTTGGGAGGCTGAGGCAGGAGACTCGCTTGAGCCCAGGAGTTGGAGGTTGCTGTGAGCTGTGATGCCACAGCACTCTCTACCCAGGGTAACAGCTTGAGGCTCTGTCTAAAAAAAAAAAAAAAGAAAAAGAAAAAACTAGCCAGGTGTTGTGGCAAGAGCATGTAGTCCTAGGTACTGGGAGGCTGAGGCAGGAGGATCACTTGGGCCAAGGAGTTTGAGGTTGCAGTGAGCTAGGCTGATCCCATGGCACTATAGCTTGGGCAACAAGTGAGACCTAGAGTGAGACTAGGTCTAAAAAAAAAAAAGTTATGATCCTGTTTAATATTAAGTGTTCCTGTCCCCGGTAGGTGTTCAATAAATGCTACTGTTAGTTAGAAGGCACAGTACTGAGTCCCACAGCCCCTTAGCAGAGTGGTCCCCTCAGAATGGCTGGGCTTCTACCCTAAGGTTTGGAATTGAGGGGGCAGCTGGACTGATGGAGGGGGCATAAGCCACAGAGGGCACCACCAGGAGCTGGGATGAGACTCTTGGTGGCCCCCACTTAGGGGACCACAAAACTGCCTCTGAGTAGATGTTCCCATCAGTAGGCTGGGGCTGGCCTGAGGATACTGTCCACTGGAAGTGGGCTGCCACTAGACCAGGACCTGTCATTGTTTCCATCTGTCCCAACACACACTCCCTTTACTGACCACCATCCTGAAGGCCTTAAAGATTGCCATACCCTTACTGCTAAAGCAGGGTTCAGAATGTGAGACCTGCATTACCCTCTACCACTAGGAGAATTAAAATTCAAAACAGTGCCAAACTGCAAAATAAGTGTAAAGAAATCCAGCAAAGAGGATGGTGCCTGTGGCTCAGTGAGTAGGGTGCCGGCCCCATATACCAAGGGTGGTGGGTTTGAACCCAGCCCCTGCCAAACTACAACAAAAAAATAGCCAGGCATTGTGGCGGGCGCCTGTAGTCCTAGCTACTCGGGAGGCACTGAGGCAAGAGTATAGCCTAAGCCCAAGTGCTGGAGGTTGCTATGAGATGTGATGCCATCACACTTTACCAAGGGTGACAAAGTGAGACTCTGCCTCTAAAAAACAAAAATAAAAACAGGGCTCGGCACCTGTGGCTCAAGTGGCTAAGGTGCCAGCCACATACACCTAAGGTGGCGGGTTCAAATCCAGCCCGGGCCGCCAAACAACAATGACGGCTGCAACCAAAAAATAGCCAGGTGTTGTGGCAGGCGCCTAGGATCCCAGCTACTTGGGAGGCTGAGGCAGGAGACTGGCTTGAGCCCAGGAGTTGGAGGTTGCTGTGAGCTGTCATGCCACAGCACTCTACCCAGGGAGACAGCTTGAGGCTCTGTCTCAAAAAATAAATAAATAAATAAATAAATAAAAATAGGCTCAGCACATTTGGATCAAGCGGCTAAGGTGCCAGCCACATACACCTGAGCTGGCAGTTTCAAAACCAGCCCGGGCTGCCAAACAACAGTGACTGCTGCAATGCAAAAATAAGGGGCATTGTGGTAGGTGCCTGTAGTCCCAGGTACTTAGGAGGCAGAGGCAGAAGAATTGCTTGAGCCCAGGAGTTGGAGGTTGCTGTGAGCTGTGATGTCACAACACTCTACCCAGGGTGACAGCTTGAAGCTCTGTCTCAAAAAAAAAAAAAAAAAAAAAAAGAAAGAAAGAAAGAAAAAGAAATCCAACAAAGGTCTGATCCTTTCCATGGTGACTACCCAGTTTTCTTCTTCAAAATATTGAATATTGACTGGGTGTGGTGGCTCACACCTGTAATCCTAGAACCCTGGGAAGTTGAGGCAGGTGGGTCCCTAGAGCTCAGGAGTTCCAGACCATCCTGAGCAAGAACTAGACACCATCTCTACTAAAATTGAAAAACTAGGTTCAGTGCCTGTAGCTCAGCAGCCAGGGCGCCAGCCACATACACCCGAGCTGGAGGGTATGAATCAGACCAGGGGCCTGCCAAACAAGGACAACTACAACAACAAAATAGCCGGGCGTTGTGTCGGGCGCCTGTAGTTCCAACTACTTGAGAGGCTGAGGCAAAAGAATCGCTTAAGCCCAAGAGTTTGAGGTTGCTGTGAGCTGTGACTGCACAGCACTCTACCCAGGGCGACAACTTGAGGCTCTGTCTCAAAAAAAAGAAACAAAGAAAGATAAATTACCAATCAATATGGTAAATACAACAATTGTATGTATATGTATATAGAGAGAGAGTTAAACTTTTTTTTCATTTGGCTGTGAACGGCCCTACTTTGCTAAGCGCGTGCGAAGACCACGCATTGCTCAGCCTCACACATTCATTCACCTAGCCTTCAGTGTGCTAGTTTATCCATGGATTTCCTCTGTGAACCCTCCCTCATCTTTCAGTGCGAGAACTCACCTACTCTGGGAAGCCCTCCCTGACCTCCCTCCACCCCCCGGTAGGTGCCCCTCTCGCCGGCTCCATCTAGCGCGGCACTTACTGCGGTGTACAGGTATTTGAGTCTCTACCCCCAGCTTGGGAGCTACCTGTGTGTTCGCCTTTTTCTTCCAATCTCCAGCATGCAGCCAGCCTGACACTTTTTAAAGCTCAATAAACGCGATGCGAGGGAGGTCGAAGCGGGGCAAGGGGACAGCCACCCTGCCAGGGCCGCCAAGTTCTGACGCATCCGTGGCCTCCAAGTTTGGCCGCATCCGAACCAGCCTCTTCTTTTTCATCTGGTCCCCAGACCCCGCTCATCGCCAAGCACTCAGGAATGAGATCCGGCGGCGCGGACCAGCAGAAGCCCCGGGTTCTTATCCTTTGGTCAACCTAAGGCGACGAGAAGCGCGGCGGCGGCAGATGGCGGCGGTCACTTCGCCCCGAGCCGTGTGCCACGCGCCCCAAGCCCTGCCTGAGCCGGTCCTTCCCGGCACTGCGGCCTCGGAGCCAGGGTCCGAGCACTCCGCCCTGCGCGGCAGCTCGGCCTGGGCCGCTTCGCTGACTGCTCTTGCGGGCGCTTGCGTCTCCAGGCTCGGACCCGGCAGGGCGAGGGTCCTGGCTGCTTCTCGGTGTCAGGCGCTCTCCAGGGCGTAGTTTGAGGTGCCCCCAGCGCCAATGCGGAGGCGCTGCGGTCACTAGGTTCCTGGACCCGGGGCCTCCAGGCAGCCTTCATGTGGCTCCCGGTTATGCTTCTACACCGGATGGTCCGTGGACTTGGTCACCATACACCCGGAGTGGAGGTCACAGAGATTACGAATTAGGAGCTGCGCACGCACCCGGCCCCCACCCCACGAGTACAAGATTTGGGAAGTTCCCTGGTTATGGCTTGGTGTAGGGAGGGCTACAGCATTCCAGGCGTTCTTGCAGCCGTCGCCTCCACACACCTAGTCCCTGACCTAAGGCCCTCCTAGTCCCCCAATGCTTCCACTTCGCCACTAGGAGAGATTTTGCAGATTCTGAGATCTGAAGAAAGGAGAGAGGAACACAACAGGCTCCTGGAAGAGAGGGGAAACTTTGTTTCTGAAGTGTGTCAGAAGAGATTTTTTTTGGTGGGGAAGGGAGGTGTTTTCTTTTTGTTGTTGTTGTTGTTGTTTTGAGACAGAATTTCACTTTGTCCCCCTTGGTAGAATGCCCTAGCGTCATAGCTCACAGCAACCTCAAACTCTTGGGCTCAAGTCATCCTCCTTGCCTCAGCTGGAACTACAGGAGCCTGCCTCAACACTTGGTTATTTTTAGAGACATAGTCTAGAGATCTCACTCTTGCTCAGTCTGCTCTCGAACTCTAGAGCTCAAGCAATCCACCTGATCGGCCTCCCGAAGTGCTGGAACTATAGCCGTGAGCCACTGCACCTGGCCAGGATAGATTGTGTTCTTATTGTGCATACACAGACGTGGTAACACATTTCATTTTAGGTAAGGGTGATGCAAATTGTGGAGGATCAGTGAACACTGCTAGATCCTGAGCCCTGCTAAAATATACTTACAAAGTCTAGTCTATCAATTTATGGGATCAGAGATTGCAGGAAAGGAAGAGAAATCCAAAGTAAGAAAAAGAGTCCGACTTGGGAGCTGAGGATTCATCTTTTGGGTGAAGGCAGCCATTCATTACTCTTCCTAGGAGAAAGGAAACCTTTGATTCTTCCCTATCGTCCAGTTTCCACTGGGCCCTGGTTCTGGCCAGCCCTTCAGCACTCCCTCTAGTGTACTGGGCAGAGAAGGGCATCAGACTGACCACAGCTGAGGAATGTACAGCATTCATTCCTATATTCTTTGCACCTAGCACAATGTCTGATTCATAGCATCTGCTCAGTCAAAGTTTGTTTGCTCTGTGATTGCATGAGTGAATCACAGGTATTGTCACAGAATATTGGAATCTTTTTTTTTTTTTGAGACAGAGCCTCACTTTGTCACCCTTGGTAGAGTGCCATGGTGTCATAGCTTACAGCAACCTCAAACTTTTGGGCTCACACAATTCTCTTGCCTCAGCCTCCCTCAGCCTCCCTAGTAGCGTAGCTGGGACTACAGGTACCCATCATAATGCCCAGTTTTTGTTTGTTTGTTTGTTTGTTTGCTTTTTTTCTTTTTTGTTGTTTAGCAGGCCTGGGCCAGGTCCAAACTCCCTGGCTCTAGAGCATATGGCTGGCACCCCAACCATTGAGCTACAGGCACCCCAGAATATTGGAATCTTGGGGTCAGAAATTCCTTTGTAAGGACACCAAGACTTATTACTAGAATAAAGGCCTGCACCTGCTGGTCCAGCACACACACACGTGCACACACACATGCACACACACTACACAGAGGTTCTGCTCCCTCTGGAGAAGCATTCAAGGCTCCTCAAAGTAACAGGTGCCCCATTCAGGAGCATAGGTCAAAGGCTGTGCGGGCTTCCCACCCCACTTCCATGAGAGACTCTACTTGTGTCTTAGGAAGCAGAATCTGGCTCTGTGTCCAGCAGGGAGTGATAAGGGCTGCCCTGGGAGACAGAGCTAAATGAGTCAGGCTGGGGAATAAAGCCAGGTCCCCAGATACCCCTCACCTCAGACATCGCATTTTCCAGGCCCTTTACCTTTCCCAGCTCTTGTGCCCCAGGGTGGTTCTTCTTCAGGGGATACTCAGGTATAATGAATCCTAAAGGCCAATGAAAGCAATGAAGACTCAGAGACCTTAGGAAGCAGGCTCAGGGGTCACCCAACCACCATATGCTATAACAAGATGTAGGTTCTCTCCTTGGACATATGGCCAAGGCAGAGCCTATCCTAGAAGAGCTACTTAATGACTATCAAAACCTTGACACATTCTTCTTGGTGCTAGTTTCCCTATTTTTTCATGCAGCACATAAGGGGCCATCTCCTCCGTCTACATACTGATCAGTCTGATTTTTTTTTTTTTTTTTTTTTTTAGAGACAGAGTCTCACTTTATGGCCCTTGGTAGATGCCATGGCATCACAACTCACAGCAACCTCCAGCTCTTGAGCTTAGGGGATTCTCTTGCCTCAGCTTCCCAAGTAGCTGGGATTACAGGTGCCTGCCACAACACCCAGCTATTTTTTGTTGCAGTTTGGCTGGGGTCGGGTTTGAACCCCAGTATGTGGGGCTAGCACCGAACCCACTGAGCCACAGGTGCCACCCTGCTCAGTCTGATTTTGTCTACATCTATTCAGATATCAAAGGCTTGGCAAACTAAGACATAAAGATTAGATAATCGGGCTCGGCGCCTATAGCTCAACCGGCTAAGGCGCCAGCCATGTACACCTAAGGTAGCGGGTTCGAATCCCCAGTCCGGACCCGCCAAACAACAATGACGGCTGCAACCAAAAAATAGCCGGGTGTTGTGGCGGGCGCCTGTGGTCCCAGCTACTTGGGAGGCGGAGGCAAGAGACTTGCTTGAGCCCAGGAGTTGAGGTTGCTGTGAGCTGTAATGCCACGGCACTCTACCCAGGGGGAGAGCTTGAGGCTCTGTCTCAAAAAAAAAAAAAAAGATTACAATTCAGTGCGAAGGCTGAGGAACATATATACAATTGATTTTGTTTAGAGTGAAAACATAAAGGAGACTGATTGTCTGTTCTTACTGGCCCAAACTGAAACTAGAGATTATAATGTTAATGAAGTAAGAAGACAGAGAACAGAACCCAACGCTGGAGGACATGTGATCAAGCTTCCAGCTGTGACCCCGGCCTGATTCTCCATGATCTTTTCTAAAGAGTTCTTCTGCATATTTCTGCATATCTATAGGCAGGTGCAGAAGCTCAATCTTTGAAGAAATCTTTCTCAGAATCAATCTCCTGGGGGGAGCACATTGAAGTAAACTTCCATGTCTGAGCATGGGGTGCTTATCTCTACACCTTTGTCAGATTCATAGCCTGGAAAATATCTTTTAGCATCCTGAAGATTATCTTTTTGCTTTCCTTGTTGTGTTCTTAGTGAGGCAGATGCTTTTCAGCTTAATTAAGACTATTTGTTAATTTTTGTTTTTGCTATGATGGGCTCTGAAGTCTTTGTCATAAAATCTTTCCCCAGTCCAACATTGTCAAGTTTCCCCACACACTTACTTTTTTTTTTTTTTGAGAGAGAGCCTCAAGCTGTCCCCCTGGGTAGAGTGCCGTGGCATTACAGCTCACAGCAACCTCCAACTCCTGGGCTCAAGCGAGTCTCCTGCCTCTGCCTCCCAAGTAGCTGGGACCACAGGCGCCCGCCACAACGCCCGGCTAT
>CAUYTI010071830.1:0-53248 GCA_963575145.1 Galago senegalensis
CTTAGGTGATTCTCTTGCCTCAGCCTCCCGAGTAGCTGGGACTACAGGCACCTACCACAATGCCTGGCTATTTTTTTGTTGCAGTTTGGTGAGAGCCAGGCTTGAACCCACCACTTTCAGTATATGGGGCCAGGCGCCCTACTCAACTGAGCCATAGGCACCACCCAAAATTTTTGTATTTTTAAGATGTTGACACTCTCCAAACTGATATACCAATTCAACACAATCGCTATCAGAATCTCAGCTGGCGTGTGTGTGTGTGTGTGTGTGTGTGTGTGTGTGTGTGTGTATACCCACACAGAAAGTGACAAGCTGCTCCTAAAACTCATGTGGAAATGCCAGGTACTCAGACATTGTAAGACAACTTACAAAACAAAGAACGAGATAAAAGACTAGCTGAGGGTGGTAGCTCCATCTGTAATCCTAGCACTGAGGCTGAGGCAGGAGGATCACTTGAGCCCAGAAGTTTGAGGTTGCAGTGAGCTATGATGACACCACTGCACTCCAGCCTAGGCAACAGAGAGAAACCTTGTCTTAAAAGAAAAAAAAGCAGAAATCATACTTCTGAATTTCAAAGTTTTCACCATGCTACCTTAATTAACACAGCATGATACTGGGTTAAAAACTGACTACAGATCAATGGAATAGAACTGACAGTCCAGAAGTAATCCTTACATTTATGTTCAACTGATTTCCAACAAGGGCACTAAGACCATTCAATGAAGAAAGAATAGACTTTTCAACACATGGTACTGGGACAACTGGCTATCCGCAGGCAAGACTCCTAGGTCACACTATACTCAAAAAGTAGCTAAAAATGATCATAGACCTAAATAAAAGAGCCAAAATCATAAAACTCTTAGAAGAAAACAGGAGTACGTCTTTGCAACCTTGAGATTAGACAATACTTTTTTTTTTGTAGAGACAGAGTCTCACTCTATTGCCCTTGATAGAGTGCCGTGGCATCACACAGCTCACAGCAACCTCCAACTCCTGGGCTTAGGCGATTCTCTTGCCTCAGCCTCCTGAGTAGCTGGCACTACAGGCACCTGCAACAACACCCAGCTATTTTTTTGTTGCAGTTTGGCCAGGGCCGGATTCAAACCCGCCACCCTCGGTAGATGGGGCTGGTGCCCTACCCACTGAGCCACAGGAGCCACCCTAGACAATACTTTTTACAAATGACACCAAAAGCACAGGTGACAATAGAAGAAATATAAACTGGACTTGATCAAAATTTAATAGTCATCTCACAGAATGCAAGAAAATAATTACAAATCATATATCTAATCAGAGACCTGTAGCCAGAATAAAGAATTCATACTCAACAATAAAAAGACAATCTAATTTAAAAATAAGTAAAGTATTCAAGTGAGACATTTCCCCCAAAAGAATACCTGCAAATGGTTACTAAGCATGTGAAAAGATGTTCACAAAATTGTAAGTCAAAACAATGAAATACCACTTCACAGCCACAAAGGCGGATATAATAAAACAAACAGATAATAACAAGTGTTGGTGAGGATATAGACAAATTGGAACCCTCATCCACTATTTGTGGAAATATAAAATGGTACAGCCACTTTGGAAAAATAATTTGGTAATTGCTCAAAAACTTAAACATGAAGTTATCAAATAACTCAGAAATTCCACTGCTAGGTATATATCCAGAACTGAAAACCAATGTCCATACAAAAAAAAAAAAAAACCTATACACTAATATTCAAAGAAGCATTATCTGTAAACTCCTTAAAAGCATGAACCACCATCATCTAATGTATACAAAATGTGGTATGGTCATAAATGGAATAATATTCACCCATAAAAATGAAGCACTGATACATATAACATAGGTGAATCTTGGGATCATAATGCTCAGTGAAAGAAGCAAGACACAAAAGGCCACATATTATATGACTTCATTTATATGAAACATCAAGAATAGGTAAATCCACAGAGGCAAAGTAGTGGTTGTGCAGGGCTGGAGTTTGGTGGCAATATGGGGAGTGACTGCAAGTGAGTATGAGGTTTCTTTTTGGAATAATTGAAATGATATGAAATTAGACAGTGGAGGGCGGCGCCTATGGCTCAGTAGGTAGGGTGCCAGCCCCATATACCAAGGATGGCAGATTCAAACTCGGCTCCGGCCAAACTGCAACAAAAAAATAGTTGGGCGTTATGGTGGGCACCTGTAGTCCTGGTTACTCAGAAAGCTGAGGCAAGAGAGTCGCCTAAGCCCAGGAGTTGGAAGTTGCTGCGAGCTGTGATGCCACAGCACTCTAACTAGGGCAATAAAGTGAGACTCTGTATCTACAAAAAAAAAAAGAAAGAAAGAATAGACAGTGGTGATGGGTACACAACTCTATGAATACAAGAAAAACTACTGACATGAATTATGTCTCAATATAGCTGTTATTAAAAAAAAAAACAAAAGGCTGGGCATGGTGGCTCACACCTATAATCCTACTACTTTGGGAGGCCAAGTTGGAAGGATTGTTTGAAGCCAGGAGTTTAAGACCAGTCTGAGCAACACAGCAACCTCATCACTACAAAAAAAAAAAAAATTAAAAATTAGGTGGGTATGATGGCAGGCACCTGTAGCCCCAGCTACTTGGGAGGCTGAGGCAGGAGGATCATTTGAGCCCATGAGTTTGAGGTTGCAGTGAGCTATGATTGATACCACTCCTCTCTAGCTCAAGCAACAGAGCAAGTCTCTGGTGCCCCTCCAACAAAAAAAAGAAAGAAAGAAAGAAAAGAAAAATCAAAGGGTAGACTCAAACCCAACCCTATCAATAAATTAAATTAAATATGAATAGATTAAGTACTCCAATGAAAGACGGCAATTACAGAAGGGCACACACACACACACACACACACAAAAACCCAGCTATATATATGCTATGTACAAGAGACCTCATTTAAATATGAACACAAAGATAAAATGAGGTGAGAGTAAATGGACAGAAAAAGATATACCATGCAAACAGTAAGCATAATAAAGCTACAGTGACTAATATCCGATAAATGGATTTCAAAACAAAATGTATAGAAATAGAAAGGAATACTTCCAAATAATAAAACAATTCAAGAGGAAAACATAACAATCATAAATTTATAGGCCATGAATAAGAGGCCTTCAAATACATGAAGCAAAAATTGATAAAAATTAAAAAGGAAAATATGGAATTCAACAATCATAGTTGGAGATTTTAGCTCCTATCTCTAAGCAACTAGTAAAATTAGACCTCTCCCCTCAAAAAACCAGCAAAGACAGAGATCTGACCATTATCAATTTCACTGACTTGATTATATTTATAGGCTACTATACTTGATTGCCAGAATATATACTCTTTAAGTGTACATAGTACATTTACTACAAAAGACCATATATCCTCAAATTTAAAAAACCATAAAAGATGGAAATTATAGAGTATATTCTCTGACCATGATGGAATTAAATTAGAAGTAACAAAATATAACCAAGCAACTTCCCCAAATACTTGGAAATAATTAATACCCTTCTATATAAGCGTTGGGCCAAAGTAGAAATAATGGGAGAAATTAGAAAATATTTTGAACTAAATAGTAAATACTGTTTGAACTGAAACATTACAGCATATCAAAATTAGTGAGATGCAACTAAAGTAGCATTTAGAGAAAGGTTTAAAGTTCTAAATGTCTCTGTTAGAAAAGAAAAAGGTCCCAAATCAATGGCCTAAGCCTCCACCTAAAGAAATGGGAAGTGGCTACAAATTAGACATAACATCATTTTATTGTGTTTCACAGAAGTTGCTTCCCCCCACACATGCACACACAAATTGAAGGTTTATGGTAATTCTGCCTCAAGTCTACCTCAAATCTGTCGGTGTCATTTTTTCAATAGCATGTGCTCATTTTGTGTCTCTGTGTCAAAGTTTTTGCTCACAGTATTTCAAACTTTTTCGTTAATATTATTTGTTATGGTGATTCATGGTCAATGATCTTTGATGTTATTCTTATAACTGTTTGGGGGTACCACTTAATAAATATTGTGCTTTCTTATTGCTCCACTGACTTGCTGTTCCCCATACCTCTCCCTCGCCTTAGGCCTCCTTTTTTTTGGAGACAGAGCCTCAAGCTGTCACCCTGGGTAGAGAGTACTGTGGCATCACAGCTCACAGCAACCTCCAACTCCTGGGCTTAAGTGATTCTCTTGCCTCCGCCTCCCAAGTAGCTGGGACTACAGGCGCCCGCCACAACACCCGGCTATTTTTTGGTTGCAGCCATCATTGTTGTTTGGTGGGTCCAGGTTGGATTCGAACCTGCCACCTTAGGTGTATGTGGCTGGCGCTGAGCCAGGCCTCCTTATTCCAAGAAAAACAACATTGAAATTAGGCCAATCACATGTAATTGACCCTACAATGGCCTCTCAGTGTTCAAGAGAAAATAGGAATCACACATCTCTCCCTTTAGATCAAAAGCTGGAAATGGTGAAGCTTGTGAAGAAGGTATGTTGAAAGCTAAGACAGACTGAAAGCTAGGCCTCTTGCACCAAACCATTGACCAAATTGTGAATACAAAGAATACGTTCTTAAAGGAAATAAAAAGTGCAACTCCAGTGAACACACAAATGGCAAGAAAGGCAAACAGCCTGACTACTGATACAGAGAAAGTTTTAGTGGTCTCATTAGAAGATTAAACCAGCCACAACATTTCCTTAAGCCAAAACCTAATCCAGAGCAAAGCCCTAACTCTCTTCAATTCTATTAAGGCTGAGAGAGGTGAGGAAGCTGCAGAAGAAAAGTTGGGAAGTTAGTCGAGGTTGGTTCATAGATTTAAGGAAAGAAACTGTCTCCATAATACATGTAAAAGTGCAAGGTGACATAGCAAGTGCTGTAGCTGGTTATGCAGGAGATCTAGCTGAGATCACTGATGAAAGTGATCATGCTAAACCACAGATTTTCAATATAGATGAATAGCCTTCTATTGGAAGAAGATGCCATCTAAGATGTTCACCGCTAGAGAGAAGTTAATGTCGCGCTTCAGAGGATATCCCTCTGTTGTTAGGGACTAATGCAACTGGTTAATCTACTATGCCAAAAATTTTAGAGCCTTTAAGAATTATGCTAAATCTGGACCCAGCACAAAGCAGGCCTCAAACAATCCTTCCAACTTGGCTTCCCAAGCAGTCTACCTGTGCTGGGAGCACTCTGGGAGGCCAAGGCGGGTAGACTGCTTGAGCTCACGAGTTCAAGACCAGACTGAGCAAGAGCAAGATTCCATCTCTAAAAAATAGCCCAGCATTGTGGCAGGCACCTGTAGTTCCAGCTACTTGGGAGGCTGAGGCAATGGAATCGCTGACTAACTCTAATTTTGAAATAAATTCTACCCTGGGTAAAAAGCTATCAAATAGCATCACATGCTACAAAGAAGTCTCTTGTGAAAATAAGAGTCATTCAATGCAGCAAACTTCATTGTCATGCTAAGAAATTGCCACCTTGGGCAGTGCCTGTGGCTCAGTGGGTAGGCTGCTAGCCCCATATACTGAGGGTGACAGGTTCAAACCCAGCCCCCGCCAAACTGCAACAACAACCAAAAAATAGCCGGGTGTTGTGGCAGGCACCTGTGGTCCCAGCTACTTGGGAGGCTGAGGCAGGAGAATTGCCTAAGCCCAGGAATTGGAGGTTGCTGTGAGCTGTGTGACGCCACAGCACTCTACCAAGGGCAATAAAGTAAGACTCCGTCTCTACGTTAAAAAAAAAAGAAAGAAAGAAAAGGAAAAAATTGCCACCTCAACCTTAGCAATCACCACCCTGATCAGTCAGCTACTGTGTTTTCCCAAAAATAAGATACTGTCTTTTTTTTTTTTTTTTTTTTTAGACGGAGCCTAAAGCTATCCCCCTGGGTAGAGTGCCATGGCATCACGCTCAAAGCAACCTCCAATTCCTGGGCTCAAGCGAGTCTTCTGCCTGAGCCTCCCAAGTAGCTGGGACTACAGGCGCCCGCCACAATGCCTGGCCATTTTTTGGTTGCAGCCATCATTGTTGTTTGGTGGGCCCAAGCTGGGGATTCGAACCCGCCACCTTAGGTGTATGTGGCTGGCGCCTTAGCCACTCGAGCCACAGGCGCCGAGCCAAGATACTGTCTTATATTTATTTTTTCTCAAGAAGACACACTAGGGCTTATTTTCAGGGGATGTCTTATTTTTATTAAGTATAATACAACAATCTACATTTATTTAGATACAGTTAAGTCATCTTCTTCTGGAACCTGACAGGGGGAGCCAACCTTGTTGGTGGGGCTGGCGCTAGTGATGTGTGAACTCCTTTCCCCTAGCTGTTCACACATGTGCGAGAGGATGCCTGCTACCGCGGTAACCACACACACACACCCACACAAGTGCCAATGGCTTGGAGAAAGGAGCTGTGACAGATAAAAAGTATTCCAGTCTTCCTTACCACTCTGTGTGGAAATGCAGGATGTGGCTATGCAGATATGCTGCATAGCCATGTCCATCACTAGGTCTTATCATGGGATAGGGCTTATATTTAACAAATGCTTAGAAATCCTGCTAGGACTTATTTTTTGGGTAGGTCTTATTTTGGGGGAAACATGGTATCATCAAAATCAAGACAAGGGCCAGACACAGTGCCGCCGAGCATTCTAGGAGGCTGAGGCGGGAGGATCCTTTGAGCTTAGGAGTTCAAAACCAGCCTGAGCAAGAGACCATCTCTACTAAAAGTAGAAAAATTAGCCAGGTGTCATGGCATGCACCTGTAGTCTCAGCTACTCGGGGGCTGAGGCAGGAGAATCACTTGAACCCAGGAGCTTGAGGTTACAGATAGCTATGAGGATACCACTGCAATCTAGCCAGGGCAACAGAGCAAATTCTGTCTAAAAAAAAAAATCAAGGCAAGACCCTCTACCAAAAGTTAATAACTCACTGAAGGCTCAGCTGATCATTAATATTTTTTAGTAATAAAGGGAACAATGGCATGGCATGGGAATGAGAGGGAGTGAGCAAAGAGAGGGAAGGCAGGGCCAGGGCCTGATATGAGAACCAGCAATGGGGCTCCTGGTACAAAGGTTCTTTTTTTAGTCAATCCTATCGCACACATAACAGATTATAGTATAGTGTAAACATACCTTTTATATATCTTGGGAAACCAAAAAATTTGTGTGACTTGTTTTATTACATTTGATTTATTTTGGTGGTATTGAACCAAAAATATCTCTAAGGTATGCCTTTTTATTTTATTTTATTATTTTTTTTGAGACGGAGTCTCACTTTGTCACCCTTGGTAGAGTGCTGTGGCATCACAGCTCACAGCAACCTCAAACTCTTGAGCTTAAGCAATTTTCTTACTGTAGTATCCCACGTAGCTAGGACTACAGGCACCCACCACAACGCCTATAGTCCTAGCTTTTTTTGTTGCGGTTGTTCTTGTTATTTTAGCTGGCCCAGGCCAGGCTGAAACTCACCAGCCTTGATGTATGTGGCCAGTGCCCTACCCACTAAGCTATGGGCACCACCCAGGTATGCTTTTTTATCCAAAGGAAACACAATGGAGAAAATAGCAAATAGCAGAATCAACAAGAATGATAACTTCTGCCCAGATTGATAAGAAAGAAGAAACTATCTGTATTGGCAATGAAAAAGTAAATATCACTATAGACCATATGCCAACATATTTGACAATTTAGATGAAATAGATATTTGGAGATACAGAAATAGTTAAGTGCCAAAGCCCAAAGCTACTAGGACAACTGGTGCAGTTGGGTCTGTGGACAAGATGGTGCTGTCTAAGCAGTGAGTCTGATGGTGGAGGATCAGACAGGTAATAGGGATGGATACAGGGATAGGGGAGCAACACTGAGGTAAATGCCAGCCTCCTGCCTAAAGGTTAGCACCTGCTGCCTCAGTTTGCGCATCTAGGCAGTGGGGAGGACAAACCGGGTCTAACAGAGCTACCATGAAAACCAACTCTGATGGAACACAGTGCCTGCCAGCCCTACCTTGGACTTTCCCAAGCCCAGGCTTCCCAAGGCTGCCCCATCTGCCCCCATCCCCTCACAATGACTACACCCATTTTGATGGCCCCAGTGAGATGAGCTTTCTCTTTACCTCTCAACAGGCAGTTCCTACTCCCTGTACCTGTTTCTCTCACAGAGCAACCAGGTACGGCCAACCTGGAGTGGTCCCCTCCCCGATCTCCCTTCTGAGTCAGGGGCCTCCCTTGGGCTCAGTGCCCAAATAAGGACCATGCTTATTGAGAGTAGCACAATGAAGGCAGCTGTTCTTTGCATGACCATGGAGACCCCTCCTTGGAAACATTAGGCGTGAGCCCCTGTTGCCAGTGTCCTCTGCTCAGACAGGGCTAGCCCAAGAAACAGGGGCCCAGATAACCCCAGCTCTGCGCCTATCCATCTCTGAGCTTCAGTTTCCTCACCTGTGGATTGTGGTGCTGACACCCACCTCCCACAGCCCTACCGGCACTCACCCAACAGGCTTTGCCGTTCTTCTTTCTTCCGGGCCTTCTGCTTGGCCTCCAGCTGCACCACTGACAGGGATGGCCCCGCTGCAGGGCTGGGGAGTGCGCTGGCCGCAAAGCGGGCCAGCAGGCCCAGCCCACTCTCCTCCAGGCCCGGTGACAGGGCCCGCTCCCGGGCACCCAGCTTAGAGCCACTGCCAGACTCGTCTTCTTCCTCCTCGAGCTCCTCATCCTCGTCCTCCTCGGAGCTCTCATCTGGCGTGCAGAAAACAGGTGCGAGTCAGAGCCCTGGCCTTGGTGTGTGCCGCCCCCCACCACCCCCAGCCCTGAGCAACTACCGGGCTCCAATCTAGCCCTTCAGTCCTTACCATGGGGCTGCTAGGGGTGGATTCAGAACCAGCCCACAAGTGCCCCCAATGGCCCAACACCCCCCATCAGTGGAGCCCAAGACTCGGGCATCCTGGCTTTGTGTACCAGGGTGGGCTTCTATAAGGGGGCACCAACATGCATCTGTGCTGTGGGCAGGGGCCACACACACGGACATGGACTGGAGACAGCTCTCTCCGCAGTCTCACACACACGCCCCGACACATGACATGGAAGCTGAGGAGGAGGAGGAAGAGGAAGTGGAGGGAAAGGAGGAGGAGGAGGAAGAGGAGAAGGCTCAACTGGGCTTCTGGAAATAGGTGCTTGTGGCAGTTTCACCAGCCTGAGGCCTGGGGGCTGGCAGCAAGAGAAGGTGGAGTTGGGTCTTTTTCTGGGAGCTAGGGGTCCCCCACAGTTCAAGCACACTGATGACTCCCAGCAATATCCTGTTTCTCATCTACAGCAAGGAGCAACGTTCCCTCCCAGCCCACTGGCCCACTAAAAGGCAATGTCCAAAGAAAATCACAAATATGTAGAAGAAAGTTCCCTGCAGGCTTGAAGAGGAGCCAACAGAAAAAGGGCCACCCTCTATCATCTGCACAAATGGACCTGAAGCTGGTCACTCCACTTGACTCACAGAGAGACCAAAAGGGGCAGGGAGTCAGGCCACTTCACCTCAGGCCAACTGAGGCTCTATGGAGCCAAGCACTCAGGCAGCAAGAGCAGGACTTGAACCCAGAACAGACTGGCCAGCTAAAGGTCCTAGCCTGGTTGGTGAATAAAAACAAGCTTCTCAAAAAAAAAAAAAAATACAAGCTTCTCCCCAGCAACTGGCCCTGCCAGCCCAAGGGCCTGCACCCCCAGAGCCTACCTCGGGTTCTAGGGACAAAGGCAGGATGAGTAGCAAGCAGGAGACAATACTCCTGCCCATCACCAAACTCCCACCAAAAGAGAGACTGTCTGAGTCTCTCAGACCTTCCCAGGGAGATACCTAGCTAACCTCTGATGAGGATAGGCAGGCAAAAGGTATCAAAAGCTAATTGCACCAAGATGCTGTGGCCAAGGAGCCAACAAGGGCAGGTACCTGTCTGCCCCACAGGTCAAAGTGCTGGGAGCATCAAAGTAGCTTTAGAGGCCACTGGTCAATGGCACAGCCCAGGCTGTTCTATCCAGCAAAAAGCTGAGGCACCATGCTCTCTCCAGGGCAAGGACAGTTTAGGCTCTGGGAAGAGGATGGGGAGGACAGAAGGCCAACTCTACCTTCTCTTGCTAACACCACAAGTCACCCACTTGTTTAAGTGTAACTAGTGGCCAGTTGGCAGCCTCAGGGTTATCAATGCAGGCAGAGGACCCATCTACTTATTCATCAAAGGCCACCCTTAGAGAGGCAGGGATAGAGATGAGCTTAAGGACTCTGCAAAAGATGGGAAGGAGGGAGGAGCTAGAGAATGAAAGAGAGGAGGTTAAAAGGGTGAGAAGCTGGGAGACTGGCCCCCACAGCGATGGATGGAGCAAGCTGGAGAGGCCAGCAGGGCGGCAGGGGCAGGCAGGCAGTGCACACTTGCGGTCATTCACATTGCGGACGTCACATGGTTCTGTCTCCGCCCCAGTGGGCCACAGCGGCAAAGCAGGCTAAGTGTAGGCAGACTTTCGACAGCGCCTGGGTCTCCCACATTGGGTCTCCCTGGGGTTGGCCAATCTGAGCAGGGTGGCAGGCAGGGGCTGGCTGGGGCAAGGACACGGGTTGGATATGTAGCCAGGAATTTTCCCTTCTATAGACACCCTGACCTGGCTGCTCATGTGTGGAGACTCCAGAACTCTAGGATTCTTACCCAGCTGGGGAGGGGAGGGCAGGGCAGGCTTTGGGTTTCTGAGCCCCCATGATGTCCACATCAGGGCCCAGAAAACCAGTAGCAGGCTGATTGTAGTACTTTGAAGACCCTCCACCTCCCTGCATGCCTGTCCAGGCCATACCAGCTGCTCCCATGAGGACTGGTGCACTTGGGCCAGCAGAGCAGGGATGCAGAAAGGGCCTGAGAACCCAGAAAGCGTTTCTGGAGTTGTCCACACCTGAGGCAACAGAGTTTGCCAAGAGCGAGGGAGAAAAAGTCCCAACAAAGAACCCCAAGGAAATGCAGAAAAACTTTGTTGTATTTAAAAAAAAAAAAAAAAGAAGAAATCTTGGCTTAGGACATGGGGTTGGTTGTTACAACTTGGTTTGGTTTTCCAAAACCCAATAAACGTCAAAGCAATCTGCTGCTGCCAGACCTGGTGGGGGCAAACCCCGAGGAGGGGAGGTGTACAGAGGACAGAAAGAAAAGGGTTTTGCCTACCTACGGAGCAACGAGCCAGGCTCGGACCCAAGCTCAGTGACCCGCTGCGCCGTCTGCCCTACTCCCAGCCTTCGCTTTGCGTCCAGAGTGCAGCGTGAGAGCAAATGCAAGAGACCGAAACAGACATTCAAAGCATCATGGGTAGGGGTCAAGGGTGAAGGTATGGTCAGGCTGCTGGGAGGAGAAAGCAGACACACTAGAAAAGCCAAGCCAATTATGTGTTTTAGTACCAGGGGTCAGTAGGCCCTATTACCCAAATATCCCTTTTGAGACCTGATCAGTGGTCTGCTTGTTAGAGGGACAAGCCTAGGAGCCTGAGGCCCTCCCCCACCCCCTCCACTATCTGGGCTCTGGCCACAGGGACTATGGCATCCAGCCTGAGCACCCAATCTGTACAGGTGGCCCCTTCCTGAGAGGTTTAGGGGGATGCCTGCTTCTTTGTGATGGCTGAGCTGGGGCAGGAACTCAAAAGCTTGGAAGTAGGACCCTGGCTTTGCAAGTGCATGGGGGAAGGGGCACAGGCATGCAGCCATGGGGGTCCGAAGGAGGGAGAGGAGGTTGGGGAGGAAGAGGGAAAGGCAAACCAACCAGCTTATTCACAGAAGGCTTGGGCAGGGAGGCCTCGGGAAACAAGGCTGGCAGGCAGTTTAGTAGCCTCTCTTCTAGGCCCAGGTTGCATTCGCTCAGATGGGCAGCAGCCCAGGAGGACGTGAGCCCAAAGAGCAGTGAGTTCCCTGGTGTGCCATTTCCTGGTTACCCAAAATCCATCTCTGCTAATTTGGAGGGAAGGTCTGAGAGGGAAGATGATAGAACAGGAATTCGGGAGCAAGGCTAGGAAATGGGGGCAGTGTTCTGGTCCCAGGGGCTCAAGCCAGGTCATGTCCAGGTATGCCATGACACCCCTGGGCCTTCCTCAGGGAGTATCTGACATCTGGGTATTGCCACCCAGGGCCCTGGGGATCTCCAAGGCCTGGCTCTAGAGGGAATCCACCTGAAGCAAATCCTAAAAGCCAGGGTCTGGGAATACTCTCAAGGATTCACTTGCTTCCCCTTCTTGGGTATTTCTGATTGAGGGGCCCGAAGGACTCAGTACTTCTCACTCCAGAAGTACAATTCTGCCATTAGAGCAGTCTGAGCCAAAATGTTCTCAGGGGTCCTAGAATCTGATCCTCTTTTTATGTGAGATGGCTAAAGACCCTTAGCCAAGACGAGGACAAACCAGGCCTTAGGACCAGGCCAGTCCTCTCTTCAAACCACTGTGCTTGTCCCTCAACTTAGCAATGAAGCCAATGATTTCAAATTTTACTATAAAACTAGGGATGTCAAGAGGTCTCAGCCTTGCTCTGCCTACGTGCCCTTCAAAACAGAAATACCTGTTAGAAGACAAGTGTTTATAAACAATTACTTTTAAACCACTGGTGAATAAGAATAGAGCTTTAAGGAAAAAAAAAAAGACAAACAAGCAACTGAAAAAAAAAGATGGTGCTGGAGGTGAAAGCAGTTGATTTTAAACCTGAAAAATGGAATGGATGCCAACAGCTACCAGGGATATTTGGATAATAGAGCAAGCGGCAGGCTGTATTATCCCATCTCTACTCCTTCTGGGGTGGTGAGGAAGGGGAGGGGAGGAGGAACAAAATGGAGGGGAGCGTCAACCTAATGTCTAGTAAGGACACAGCAAGAGAGACAAGGCACACGGATTTAGTTAAAAATGAACTCCATATGTTTAATAAAGCTTGGTATTACCAAAATCGCGGTACAAACATCAAGTCACACGCCCACACAACAGAATTCCATTTACAAAACGTCCCTCAGAAAGCCTCCACCAGGCCCATGCCAAAAGAGAACCCAACCCAAGCCGGGGGTCTGGGTGGGTAGAGGGTGGGCAGGCACCTGGGGTAGGGGGAGGGCAGAGAGGAAGGAGAGTGGAGGAAGGTGAAGACCAAAAAGCAGTCCATATAAAAGCTCGAAAAGAGCTAGCCAAGGGTGTTATCACAATGATACAGTACAAACAAAAACAAAAATAAAAATAATTAGGCTGATAAAGCAGGCTACGCTGCCAAGAACCCAGATGGCTGCCCTTCCTGCGGCCATCGGGGCGGACGGCCTTGGCATGGCCATCTCTCCTGTGCGCTTGCTCTCCCTGCCTCTCACTCGCTCTCACTCGCACGCATGCTCGCTAGAAAATACGGAGGGTATTTTGTGTTTGGAGCTAGTAACCTTGGTCAAACGAGTCCTCCGAAGAGTCGCTGAAGGAGGAACGTGCCTCAGCCTCTCGGAGCAGCAAACAAAACGGCTGCTTCCTGCTGGTGGCCGACTTGGGTTTCAGAGTCCGGGGGGCCACCAGGCCCCTCTTGGTCAGCTTGGGGCTGCCAGCCACCTTGCTGCTCTTCGCCACCATGCCACACAGAATGGAAGATGTCAGCTTGGAGCTGGAGGGGCCCTGAGCAGACCACTCGTCCTTCAGGAACTCTTCATCTTCCTCTGAGTCCGTATCTGCAGTCAGAGTAGTTTTTAATAAAGGTAAGTCACAGAGCACCAGGGAGGGGAAAGGGGTTAGTGACTTCATTCTATTGTTTTTAGTGGTTCTAAGAACACACTGGAAGGTGCCAGAACAGAAAGGTCCAAATGTCTGTTGGCCATGGGAAAGCTACACTTGAGGCTGTGAGCTCCCCTCCTAGGTCTGGCCTCTGGCCTCACACCTCCAAGCCTTGAGTGCCACATGGCTGGCCTTCTGAGTGCCAGACCCAGGGCCTTCCTGGGCTGGACAGTGCCAGCACCAACACTAGTCACTTAGCCTTTTCTGGAACCAGGGGGAAGAAGCAGTTCTCAGGAATGACTCTTTCCTAGCTATGATGGTCATTCCCACGGCAGCTCCCTTCTCTCTCTGGGATTGCACATAGCCCAGTTGTGACTATGGGGAAGGGACCTGACCTGCTTGCAAGAGCCAATCTCCCTTTAACTCCCTGCTCAGCTCAAAATAGGCTGTACTGAGAGCATTTATACCAAAGAAATTGGCAAATGATGTTATAAACAGGGGCTCCCCTGCCCTGCATCAGAGTTGCTCACCTGCATACCACCACTGACATCTTCTGCCTAAATGTGCAATCGAGGACAAGAGTTTGCAAATCTTCCTCAGATAATATCAACCAGCTTCAGGTAGGGGAGTCTGTTGATTGGGCACAGCTCTGGTTCCTTCTGAACCCAACTTAAACACACACCATTCTAACCTGTTCTTCATACTAGGCTGTTGAGCAAGATGGGAAGAAAGAGCTCCCCAGCTGCAAACTAATCCCTTGATCTGCTAAATCCATTCCAAACAGGAGGAACAACACAGCTATCTACAGCTTCAGCAGTGCTGCCACCCATAAGCCTAGGAGACACTACACACATGGGAAGGTGGGCTGGGGGGATCCTCTGCCTGCTTCTACCAACATCTACACTTTCCACTCCAACAAAGAGCACTACACTTCGATGGCACAGCAACTCAAGGGTGGCAATACGGTCAAGTTCCACCAAGCTGCCAGCCCCTGCTGGACTGCTAGCTGGTCTCTCTCTTTTGTGTGCCAATCCGTCCCTCCCAAAGCCACATCCCAGGCTGGTGATGCCAGTAGGTGATAATAACAAACTTAGCTTCCCACAAGGACCCACAGGGTACGCCACACCCACCCCCAACCCAAACTGAAAAGCAAGAGTGTCGTCACTCTCACTTCAACCCCTATTTACACATCATCTCTGTGGTGGAAAATAATCCCTACCTCTTTGTGACCTTCCACTCTCACTGGCCTAGAACTGCAGAAAAGCAAATTATAAAAAAAAATAAGTGAAAGAGCTCTCTCTCCACAGAGCCAGGTGCAAATCACAGCCAGTATTCAGTAAGAGACAGGCCTGCTGATTTTCTGGTTGTAACATTAGCCTATTTCTTTCCCCTGGACAGTGGAGTTTTAGACAAAGGCATAGCATGGTCAGATTGACAATTTGAACATTCCCTCACATGCAGGGAGTATGAGTCACCAGCTCAGAGCACCCCAAAGACCTTAGGAGCTGAGCTAATCTCTGACCTCTAGCTCCACTACATCCATACCCACCTGTAAGCAAGGGACTGAGAAGGATTCTTTCAGCAACCAGCCATGCCACATTCACAGACCCCCTCCCACTTGGCAGATCAAAAGAGTCTAACAATCCTCTTTGCCTCCTCTTCACTATTCCAAAATGAGTAGAAATGGAACAAACAAAGGAAGGCCCTTCCCTTCCTCTGATACTGTTTCTCTCTACTTGTGCCCACACACTGGCCAGGGGCCTGGGTTCTGATCACATCCATTTCAATCAGAATCTGATCAGAGGGGCATTGAAGCTCTATCAATCTCAATCTCACTCATCCTCAGCAGTAAGATACAGTTGTTTGCCCCACACCCATGAGAGCATCCATCCTAGCCAGAGGCAAACAAAGAAAATGCACACCTGAAAAAACAGCAGGTAAATCCTGTACCAGGCACCACATTTAGCTCTTTGCCTGTTTGAGCTCACTTAAAGCTCCCAACAGCCCTGTAAGGTAGGTGATGATATTCTAATTCCAAGTTCATAAACACTTTTTATTTTCTTTCCCTAAGAAAACACACTTTATTGTAGCATTAAAAGAGTCCATTGACATTCAACAGTTCACTTGACATTCAAACTCCCCTATGAACCAGCCAGAGCCAATCAAAAGCCCTGGACATACAGAACCAGGGAACTGCAAAGGCAAAAGTCCCCTCCTCCCCCACCAGGCTGAGGGGACTTCCAGAAAACACACCACTGGCACTGGCATCAACACCTTCTGGGACCCAAAAAGCCCTTCAGAGGCCTTCCTGCGGCAGCCATAGCCTGGGCATGAGGTGCTCAGTCCACAAATACTAAGTGAGCACCTACTGCCTGCCAGGCTAAGTAGCCTCCAGACCAGAGGTCACGGAGTGGCACCCTGACCAGGAAAACCACAAGGACACACCAACTCAGTAATCTCTTGTTCAATGAAATTGTTACAAGTCTGTCTCCTAGTCCCACTGGGCGCTCCATTTCAGGGGATCAATAGCCACACGCAGCTGGTGGCTACTACACTGGACAAAGCAGATATGGAACATGCTCATCATGGCAGAAAGTTCTAAAGAACAGGTGAATCAGGCAGTGCCGGGTTTAATCCTGACTCAACTCTCTGACACAAGTGCAAGGTGCTTATCTCAACCACCTACAGCAGCTGACCAAGACTGCTGTACCTTCTAAAGCACAACACCTCTAAGGCATCAACATCCTCAGCAACAAAATGGGAGTAACTATTCAGAGAGCCACCAAAAATAGAGAAAAAAGGCCTGTGAAGCCGTCTGCTCACAGCCCAGGACGGTGGTCTGTAAGCTAAGTTCACACTAGCGTTTCATTACACATTAATGGAGGACAGCAAGCTCCCTGTGGGCAGGGGCAGCCAGTCAGCTCTAGGACCCTCAAAAGCAATCGCATTCCAAACCTCTGTAGGCCAAGGAGCCACAAATCCTATGGTGTGCAAGACCTCCACACAGACAGCTTCTGGCTGACAAGCACAAGGGTGGGCACAAAGGCTAGTAGACATCCTCTCCCACCCATCAATCATGGACGCCCACCAATCACAGGTGCTTGGCCCGGCACCATACCCACCATCACAGACACTTCTGCTTCAGGTAGCTCCTCTTCAAAGAAGGCTTCCAAAGCCAAAAGACACTTCAGTATGCCCCAGAGAAGAGGAAGAAGAGGATCAAGGAGCAAAAACGGGAGAAAAGGAGAGAAGCTGTGTGCCAGAGGTGGCGCAGTGCACACTACTTACTGTAGGAGTAGCTGCTCACTTCCGAGGCGAACGGAGAATGGGCTGACTTGGGCTGGCCTCTGGCCTTGAAGCCCACCTCCATCTTCCTGGCTTTGGCAGCCCTTTTATGTTTACCTTCTCTGGAGGATTTCAGAGACAGGCCCAGGCCTTTGGCCAGCACCTTCCTGTCCTTGCCCAGCAGGCTGTCATAAGGAGTCAGGTACCTGCTGCATCCCCCACTGGTTTTCGATTTCCCCCCAGAACTGTCTGAAAATTTGAAGGGCGACTTCAACTTGTCCTGCTGCTTTGTGAGAGAGAGGGCCTTGTCTAGCTTGCTTGCCAACTGCTCCTGGTCGCTGGCCATCTTCTTCTTCTTAACCTTTAGCTGGAGAGGGAATTTGGGTCACAGGTTAAGACATCTGGCAAATCAGAATGGTGGGTTTCAGTGCACAAGTTCTGACAAGCTTGGTCTCGTCCTCACCCCTGCCTCTGTGATTTTGGGTAAGTCGTTCACGTCCTTAGCTTCAGTGCCTGCATGCTATAAAATGGGTGCCATCATAGGGTCATTCTGAAGATGAACCAGGACAAGGTACACAAAGCACTTCTCATATAATGCCTGGCACAAGATAACTGCTTATTAAATAAATAGCTGTTGCTGTGGCTACAGTTATCCCTGGCACTGGCAGCTCCACTCTGGCTTACAGTGGCACTATTCGGCACCTTCAAAGGAAGCACTTTAAGCAAACAAAGCTGCCCATGGCCTCAAGGAAGCAGGTGAATTCAGGGAGGAGGGAGGGGGACAAGATCGAAAACCTAGATCGAAGCTTGGCTGATCCGCTTATCTCAACCACCTACAGCAGCTGACAAAGACTGTTGTATGGTCTAAACCGCCCATCCAACTAAATGGGCCAAAGCTGCCAAGAAAATGCCGAGTGTTCCTTAGATGCCTAAAGCAGAAAGAATGATTAGAGATTTCACAGATTAAATTCCTGCTGCACATCTATCGTCAACTATAGTCATTTGTTGAAATGAAACATGTAGTTCAAAGCCATTAATGCCAAATATTGAGCATTTTATCTCTATTTTCTTTAATCAGGTAGCATTTCATATGGAGAAAAATAGTTGGGATAGCATCATTTAAATAGCAACAAAAGCATCCCTCACCACAATTTGAGAGTAAAGATCCTGATGTACAAACTGGCTATCTTCTTCCTCCTAGCCCCAGTCTCCCCAACTGAGTATTCCCCTCTCATGGCCAAATCTAACAAATCAGCTCCTCACACAGGGTTTTATGGGGAGGAATGACAAAATACATGAGTGTTTATAGACAAAGACCTTAAGTGGATGACTTCAATGCTCTGCAGAAATAAGTAAAATCAAGGAGTTAGCTCTCACTCCATTACCCTTGGAGAGTTCACAGAGGAAATTATAGTGGCATCAATCCCTCGTTTTTTAGAACTACAGAATAGTGAAGCTGCTCATTAAATAGTTATACTATTAAACAACAGAGTAATTGCATTATTTGGTTAAGAACTTGCAGTCTCCCTGCTTGACTTCAGCACAGTGAAGCATGTGGGTCATGGAACATACAAAGGGATATGGCTTTTAGCCCCAGCCCCACCTCTGAGGCTGTGTTACTTTAGTAAATCCCTAACCTCCTTTGGGCCTTCCCCTCACCCCCCTCCCCAACATGGTACAATATAGAAGATCAGAAAAGAGTTGTTCTGGCAAGAGGGCAGCCATTTCTAAGGTTTCTGTGCAGGAACAGGGGCCTGTAAAGGCAGTGTAAACTCCAACATACTTTCCAGACCCTTCACCCCAGGGTCACAGCACACCTGGAAGATCAAGTAACTAACCTGACTGAGGAAGTCAGAAGAGGCTTCATGTTCATCCCATGTCTGGTTCCTCCCCCTGGCTTTACCCATTCCGATGAGAGCCTCATGTTCATCCTCAGGCCCTTTGTGTCTCTTCCTTATCCCTGCTCCCAACTCGTAGTCATCCGATGTCAACAGCGACTTGCTGCTCAGCCTAAAAACCAGAGGCACCATTGGTCAGCACTCTGGCCAGACAACACTCAAGGGCTGAGGGTCCACCCTCATGGCCCTGAAGGGTTGGGCTCTGGATACTGAAGCACAGTGATCCCAGAGTGATGAGTCTAGGGAAATGGGTCTTGTAAAACTAGGTGCTGTAATTCTGGGATATTTGAGAGTGCAGCATAACAAGAATTTAATGTGAAAGGACAAAACAATTTCTCCAAGTCAGCATCCTGCACTGGGCTCATGCACTTTCACATGTGATCTCGCACGGGCGCGCGCACACACACACATACCCCTACATGACCAGAGACTTCTTTACCAAACATGCCAAGAACAAGGATCAGAAACACCAAGGAAACTTGCTAAGACGCGGGGTGGGGGTGGGGGATTAAGATCAGGAGTTATGCAAAGAAGGAGCCACTTGCTAGCTTCACAAATTCTCATGAGTAGACAGGCAGTGGGGACGGGCCTGGTTCAAGGTCTTTGCTTGCCTGCTTTGAGCTAAAGCTTCACTATAAGAAAATAATGGTCTTTACTTGAGGCCATGTGTCTTGCACTGTATTAGCACTTAAGGTTTTTAGCCACAAACAGCACTTTGTTCTACATTCTATTTTACAGATGTGGAAACAGCCTCGGAAAAGCTAACATGGGGCCTAAGGTCACAATAACGGATGAAGCTGGGACTTGAAAGCCAGAAGTTCAGCCACTGCAGGGGATACCCCTGACTCCTGGGCCTAGCCAGCAGTAGCCCAGCCTCTTGTTCTCTTCTCTAGGAGTTTCTTCCCTCCCTCCTGTGGCTGGTGACAGTATTTCCTCCCATCTCCATCCAGTCTTCAGTCAAAAACATCCAAGGAGGTTAAATACAAGATGTGGGAGCCCAGAACCATTTCTCCCAAGAAGACCTGTGGCCATCCAACTGCCTCTCCTGTGCCCTTGGCAGACCCCCTGAGAATCCTTTTGCTTCCTCAGGCCAAATCTTGGGCCACCTAGCACTCTCATGTCCCTAGGCTGAGGAAATGCCAATTCCTTTCCTCAATGGGCCTCTTTTGGCTTGTTCTACAGACACCCAAGAAGACCAAAAACATCTCTCCTGTGCACGCCCTACCAGAAAAGCTCCATTCCAGCCAGCCTTCAAGAAAACCTCCAGGGATACCACATAGAGCTACTGCTGCTACCCCAAGAGCTCATCCCCAGAGTATACGACGGAGCCAGCCTAGTCATAGGGAGCAGCCTGCCATCAGGCGGGATGAGCCAGCCAGTCAAGCCAGGAGGATGGGGACGTGTCTGGCACGGAGGGATCCAAGCGACAGCTCAAGTCAGAGCCCATCCCAGCAGGGCTGGCAGCTCAGCAGGTCCCTCCACACAGAGGAAGAGCAGGAATTAGTCCCTAGCTGTGGAGGAAGCAGGCGTGGCGGAAAATGGGCAAAGTGCTTGGGTTTAGGACATGGGACACTCTCTCACTGAGGCCATCTTCCAGGCTCAGTGCTTGCTGGCCTTGTCACCCTCCTGGCCCCTCAGCGCACAGTGCACTGTGCTCCCGAGGGCCACCGTTCCTGGTGGGTCAGAGCCTGCGGGACTCAAGGTCCCACAGCACCCAGACACAGGCACCACATGGGGCCCGTGCTCCTCCCCTCCGAGCTCTGTGCCAGTCCCCGACCCACCGAGGGGCCAGCCTTACTTTCCGCTACTGTTGCGGCTCTTCCCTCTCTTGCGGGGGGGCGACAGGGTGCTCGGGGCGTGAGTCCGTTTCCTCGGCCTGCCAGGGCCTCTGCGTGCCAAGCTTCTATGGGGTTCCTCGCGCCTGTCCCTTAAAAAGAATTACACGCTAGGCTGTGAACCTGGGGTTGGACAGGGCGCGGAGAAAGGTACACGATGCACACACATCACGCGGCTCCACGCACACCTCTGTCGGCCTGCAATAGCCGACCTACTGAGCTCCAGCACCTGCCGCTGCCTGATGGGCCCGGCGGGGCAGGGGCCCCATGGAGGTGGGCTGGGGGCAAACTCACTCGCAGTCCCGGCGCCTCTGCAGTTTCACCAGCTCCCGTTGCTTCTCTTTGTACTGCCTTTGCACCTCGGCCAGCCGCATCCGGAAGTCCAGCTCCAGGGCATCCATGTCCTCCAAAGAGGACTTCATAGCATACATCTGGAGGGGGCGCCGGAGAGGAGGGGGATGAGGATGCCGCTGCCCACTGACTCCCACCACCTCACAGGTGTCCTAATCCAGATGGGGATGTTGAGACTTCACAGCAACACCCAGCTGCAATCTCATCACTATCTCCTAGCCGTGGCCTCAGTGTCATCTGTGCAATAGGGATTTTACTACCAACTCTGTGGGGCTGTGTCAATACTGAATTAGATGCACATGTAACAACTGCCCAGTGAGGGGTGATCATGTTGTCATATAAAACAAGAGGCTCTGCTTGCTGGGGCCCCCAGGTAGCCAAAGGCAGAGCCAGGTTGGCCCCGAGGCTGCTCTCTTCCCCAGCCACCATAGTACCACCATAGGACATGCCTCTTATCACAGGGACAAAATGAAGACCAGAGAAGGGAAACAACTTGCCCAGGACCATACAGCAAGTTGGTGGAGGAAGCTAGATGCTGCTCTTTGGCCTTTCTGATGCCCAAGCCAGCCATGTGCCAGGCAAATGGCACCTGTCTCTCCCCCAAAGGCCACAGGCAGGAAGAAAACCCAGATGAGCTCACCCGCTCCTCTTTTTTCTGCATCCAACTGTACTTCTTGTTAGGGTTTAGCTCCCGTGGAAGCCGCAGGTTCTTGAGTGGGTCCACAAAGGGGCCATCTAGCACTTCCTTCAGCATGTGGCTGCCAGCTGCCAGCAGGCTCTCTAGCGAGGGCCGCACCTCCAGGCTATGCTCTGTAGCTATGGAAAGAGACAGGTGACAGGTTTACATCATGGGAGAAGCTGCTGTGTACCCCTCCAGTGGTCTGAGGGCAGCAGGCATACAGAGACCCAGAGTGAGCACCAGCCCCAGGCCACATGGCCCCCCCAAGGTGCTGACTGGACTGAAGCCTTTGCAAGATACAGGAGATAGTGTGAAGAGAAAAAAACAGGTGAGAACACAAAACACACAGCATGGCTGTTCACAAAGCTTGCTGGTGTGGACAGCAAGGGGAGTCATCAAAGGCCAACGAGTTCTTTCAAGAACTCTCTCTTTTTGCTTATCTGTACGTAAAACTGTCCATGGTAAATAGGCATGACTCTTATAATCCAAAAAACAAAGAGCCCAGGGTAAAAGCCACAAACCAAGCAGAAAGCAAGAACCCTCTTGCTCCCCAACACACACTGCCCTCCCTGGGTAGGCCACTATTGGTACAGTTTCTAGTAGATGGTTCTAGATATGTTTATTCATTGTCAAAGACAACATACCTGAGCATCCTTTATAAAGATAAAAATGGTATCAGTATACATCATCTTTTGCTTTTTTCTGCTTAACATCTTTTCTTATTAGCATATAACCTCATTTGTAGCTTGAACCTTATAAAAATGGCCATTTCTAAAGATCAAAAACACTAGAATATTGGCAACTTTATATTTTGATATATATACCTAACAAACAGGAAGCCTAGAATTCTCTTACCTTGATAAGTTTTTTTTGTTTTGTTTTGTTTTGTTTTTAGCCAGGGCTGGGTTTGAACCCGCCACTTCCAGCATATGGGACCAGCGCCCTACCCTTTTGAGACACAGGTGCCACCCACATTGCTAAGTTTTAATTAATCTAAATAATCTCCCATTGCCGGTTACAGTGGCTCATGCCTATAATCTCAGCATCCTGGGAGGCAGAGACGTGTGGATTGCCTGAGCTTACAGGTTCAAGACCAACCTGAGCCAGAGCAAGACTCCATCTCTAAAAAACAGCCAGGTGTTGCAGTGGGTGCCTGTAGTCCCAGCTACTGGGGAGGTTGAGGCAAGGTGATAGCTTGAGCCCAACAGTTTAAGGTTGCTGTAAGCTGTGATGCCACTGCACTCTACCAAGGGTGACAAACCAAAACTCTGTCTCTAAAAAAAAAAAAAAAAAAAATCTCCTATTGATGGCATCAGGGTGTTTGTGATTTTTTTGTTGTTGTTGTTACAGACTAGCAAGCACACAGCCAGAACATGTGTGTTAGGAACACTCCTACCAGTGTGTACTCAAGGTGTGTGCGGGAATCTCTCTGATAAACATTCCAACTGCCCTCCAGAAAGACTGTTCTAACCATAATAAAGGAGACCTTGTTTTGGTCTCTACCAAATTAAAACATGTTTTAATTTTTTAACTGACATTTTCTTTGTGATCTAAAATGTAGTTCTTATGAGTATTCCATGTGTGCTTGAGAAAAAAAAATTTATTTTCTCCTCAATGTACTGAGTTCCAGAAAATCACCATCAGTAATTACACTGCTTTCGGCTTCTCTGCTATGGGCCACACTGTGGGTCAGACTCTGCTGTTTGGGGCTGTCCTCCATCCGCAGAATGTCAGTAGTGTCCCTGCCTTACCCACTAGATGTCAGCAGCACTCCCCTCAAGCTCTGACAACCAAAAATGTTATTGCTTATGGCCTTGGTTGAGAATCACCCATTTTTTTCTTCTACAGCCTTAGGGAAACTGAGGCCACAAAGGAGTAAAACTTTCAGCTCCAGGCATGGATTATTTAGACTGAAGCCATCTGGCCCACGCCAAAGTGCTGCCTCTGTGCCACCCTACCCCTTCAACATCCTCCAAGACAGGTGGAGGTGTTGGGTTAAGGCAGGAGAACCAAGGTACAACTCTGTCACCTCCTTCACCTTCCAACAAACCAGTCTTGCTGAGGCTTTCAACTGACAGGCAGGAGACATCTGAGTGACCTCTAAGCCAGCAGTTATAGGTTCAGTTGTTTCTTTACCAATTTAATATGTTGGGCCCTAATGTGGTGTCCTCATAGGAAGGGAACTGTGGAAACACTCACAAAAAGACACAGACAAACGCTGTCCACATGCCCAGGAGAGATCTGGAGGTGATCCCCTCATAGCCTCAGCAGAAACCAACCCTACCAACACCCTCATCTCAGAAATTCTCACCTCCAGAACTGAGAGACAATAAACTTCTTATTTAAGCCCAGTGTCTGGTAATTTGTCTTATTTAAGCCCAGTGTCTTCTTTTAAGCTCAGTGTCTGGTAATTTGTCCCAGTAGCCCCAACAAACCAAAACACCAGGCTTTAGAGGTGACCCAGAAGACTGTGGTGACACTGAGTCAGGAGCCAGTTCTCCATTGAAACCCCAGGTAGGCCAGGCCTCAGTGCACAGGCAGCATTGAAATCCCGACCACAGGGCCCTCCTTCCCAGCTGCCTTTTGGCCTCTCTTCAGTCCCCACTAAAAACCCCCACTAGGTGGGAGCTGATAATCAAGGGAATTTTCATTTTCTTCTGGAAAAAATATTTTTTTTCTGTTCAACTATTTTAATGAGAGAAAGGCAATGATATACTTTAGCACAACAACAAAACACATGCCAAGTGGAAAAGTGGGCGTCTCCTGCACAGGCCAATTAGAGCAGGGCTTGCTCAAGTTTCCTTGGGAGGCCATTTGAGCAGGGCAATCAAAAAGCCTTGAAAATGTGGCCTTGTTTTAACCCAACAGTTCCTCCTCTGGGACAATAGTCCTGTGGAAATCAGAGGTATGGACAAAGATTTTTCTCAAAGACAACTATCATGTTATTTGCAAAAGAAAAAAAAAATTTAAGGCAAACAAAAATGCCTAACAATCTTGGATTGGGTCCTCTAAGGGCAAGGCCCCCATAGGGCAAAAATACTGAGTAGTCTCCCAAAAAATGTTTTTTAAAAACCACAAGATTACCTTAATTCTAGAAGTAAATATATGTACGAGGTCTGACAAGTTTGTGAATTCATCCTAGAAAAAGTGCTATATACCTCATAGTCTCATTACTATGGTCACCTGCTAAGTACTCTCCTTGGGAAGCTATGCACCAAGCCAGAGGCGCTTAGTGCACTCTTCAAAGCACTTCTAGGATGAGTTTGCAAACTTAACTGTCAGATCACATATGGGCGTGTATAGAAAGTTCTAAAGAGGAAATACACTCAAATCTGCTGAGGATGTTATCGCCTCAGCAGCTGTCCCCTGGGCCCTGCCTCCATTCCAGGCCAGGCATGGGAACATTTGCCTGCGGTGGTTTTCTACACTGAACATCAGTTGTTTTGTGCTCAGCCCAGAATTCACTACCCCTTCTGCTAAAGGCATGCTATTCTACTTACTTGAGGACCCGCCCCCCACTCTACAGCCTAGAGGTGACACACCCCTGATTGAAGGCTATGCATGATCAGCCTGATCCATCTCCCTAGGAGCAGGATTTGCTGCTGCAAAAAACATTAATCTTAGTCAGCCAAAGAGAGTGAATCTCAGCATTTTTGCCAAAGCCAAAAGAAAGAGTAACCTCTTTCATGAGGTTGCTGACCTGAGCAGGCCCACTGGCCTTGGAGGAATTGTTGGAGCCTTCCTTGCCCCATAAGGACAGCGAGCCTGCCTTGAATGAAGCCAACAGAGAGAAAAGTAGAAGAGGGAGAGGAGGGAGAGAGAGACTGGGAAAGGGGGTGGTATAGGAAAAGAGAAACTCATACTGACTTGGTTTGGGAGCCTAGATCCAGCCATACCTGAAATTAGCACTCAACATCGCTTGCATGAATCAATAAATTCCCTCCTACCTTGTCCTAAGCCAGTTTAAATAAGAATTTCTGTCACTTGCAACTTAAAGAATCCTGCTAATATAAAACACACCACTAATGAAATGAAGAGAAATCTCCACCAGGAGAGAGAATGTCTGCATAACAATATGAGTGTACTTAATGCTATTCAACTAAACCCTTAAGAACAGTCAAAATGGTGTATGTCGTTATATGTACCTTAACCATAATTTTTTTAAATGAAAATGAATAAACCACATTCTGGGATTTTCTTTAAAATCTTTTAAAAATAAAATTTATGGCTGGGTGCCTATAGCTCAGAGGTTAAAGGGCCAGCCCTGTGCACCAGGAGTTGTGGGTTTGAACCTGGCCCAGGTCTGCTTAACAAAAAATTAATTAATTAATTAATTTTTAAAAAGAGAGAACTGGACTGAGCACTCACCTCCCACATCCTGGCCCCTCCTCTCTAGCTCCAGTTCTGCAATCTCACTCAGCAGTGTGATGCCATGCAGGAAACTCTTCTCCAAGACAAGCCCCTGAGCCACTTCCAGCTTCTCTGAGGCCTGGGTTCCAGCATCAGGGGAGGGCAGAGGCCTGGCTTGGGGAAGCTCTGCGGCCGCTGCCAGGGCATGCATGCCAGCCAGTGGGTCCTCCAGGCCAGGCAGATCACAGCTTGCCTCTTCCAGGTAGCAGGCACTGCTGGGCACAGGCGCATCCTCCTGGGGCTCTAGGCTAGGGCACTGTCCCTCCCTGGTGGGCATGTCACAGTCTGATAATTCTAGGCCAGACCGGGGCTCACTTGGGGCCACCTGCACCAAGCCTTCCTCAGGCACTGCCTCAGCCACAGGCACCTCCACAGGCTCCTCCTTGGCCTCTACCAGTGTCTCAGGTGTCAGCCGCCCCACCAGGTCTACAGCAGCTGTGCAGGATTCTGTCCGGCCAGGAGAGTCCGCCCGAGCTTCAACCCCCTCTGTGAAGTCTGGGCACTCAGAGGGCTCAGTGCACCCCTGCCCAGCAGTGCTCAGCCCCTGGACCTCCAGGAGACCTCCTCCACAGCCACCTGCGGGGCTTGGGGCCACCATGGCTTCCTCAGTAGGCAGGGCCAGTGGTGACTCCAGGGGCGGCAGCTCTGCAGGGCCCTCATCCATGTCCTCCACCTCTGCTTTCACCTCTCGGTCAGCCAATGGCTCTTCCTCTGGGGCCTCTTGCAGTGACTCTGGGATCTTAGAAGGTGACAAACGGATGGGCTTGTCTTCAGGTGAGAGTGCCAGGCGTTCAGGCCCATCAGCTGGGAGTGGCACATCGGGGGCTAGGCCATCTGCATCAGCGGCTGCCGTGGGCTGCAGCAAAAACGGGTAGGGCCTTCCATAGTGTGGCGGCAGGGCTTGAAACGGGTACCTGGATGGGATCTCTGCAAAAGACACCAATGTCAGTGTGGGAGTCCCAGGGGGCTGGTATCCTGTATCCCTACCAATACCCACTGGCCACCTAGGACATAGACTCGGGACACAGCCAGCCTCTGCCTGAGCAGCAGCAGGGCTGGGAGCTCTTCCAGGTGGGATCTGAGAAATCCCAGGGCACTCTGCACAGCTGGGCCACAGAGAGGAAAAATTGGCCACCATCTTGTCCCTAGGGTCTATGGTCTCAAAGGCAAAAACCATAGCTGTGTCTCTCATCCCTCCCACTCACACCTAGCACAAGGCTGGGCCATGAGTAAATGCTTAATAAAGTCTGTGAAGAACCAAAACAGTCCTTGCTGAGCCCATGCGTTCTCAGTTTCCCACCCCCAAAAATGTGCTGTCCCCCTCAGCAGTAAAGCAACTATTCTTGTGTCCCAAGTGCAAACTCCCTAAGAGTAGGGGCTGTAGGCAGAGGAGCCCACCTGGGCATGTACCTTGCCCAAGCATCTCACCAAATCTCCCCAGAAAGGGGCAGTTATTTGCCTGAGTTCAAGAAGCACCAGTGCCAGAATGTGAATTTGAACCCAAATCCTAAGTGCAGGCTTCACACTCATAGTAGCCCCCAGGAAAGGAGAACACGAGTCTCAGCCCTCAAAGCCACCTACTGTGGCTCAAGTGGCTAAGGCGCCAGCCACATACACCTAGTGGCGGGTTTGAATCCCCAGCCCTGGCCTGCCAAACAACAATGATGGCTACAATCAAAAAATGGCCAGGCGTTGTGGTGGGTGCCTGTGGTCCCAGCTACTTGGGAGGCTGAGGCAAGAGACTTGCTTGAGTCCAGGAGTTGGAGGTTGCTGTGAGCTGTGATGCCATGGCACTCTACCCAGGGGGATAGCTTGAGGCTCCGTCTCAAAAAAAAAAAAAAAAGCCACCTACTGCAAGTACCCACTGACATGGAGCCCAAGAAGAGCACATGTTGTGTATGCAGCACGTGTGGTGGGAAGAAGCTGCACACAACAGATGTCCCTGGCCTATTACCTCCAGGTGCTAACTTAGTACAGGTCTGGCTTGGCTGAATGTCAGAACAACAACTTCTGGAGCAGGTTCTAATATGACACTGCCACTGAGGCAGGGCTGGAAGAGACTGTGCCTTATTGCACCTGGGCCTCCCTCCATCCAGAGTCCAGAAGTGGATCTGGCACATTGCAGGTGCTCAGTAGAGACTAATGAACACACGAATAACTGGGCAAAAAAGGACCAGATCCTCTACACCAGAGCTGACTGGGGTTTGAGCAGACCCAAACAATACAGCCACACCAACCTGAAAAGAGGGTCTGGAAGGGGCTAGGGGATTCCTTTTCCAGCTCCAGGTCCTTCTTCTCAACAACATTCTCAGGGGCCTCCTCCTTGCGGGTGATGCCAGGGGTAGGCGGTGGGGAGGCAGGCGGTGGGCTGGTGGGGTGGGCACTGGGGGTGGCAGGGTAAGCGTAGGCTGGCGGCTTAGACACGTCCTCCAGCTTCTGGATGACTTTGGCCTTCAGGGCAGCCACAGGGGATGCTCGGGGTGATGGTGGTGGGCTCACAGCCTTGCTGTAGGTGCCTGTGGGGCCGGCAGACAAGCCAGGGGGCTTCCGAGGCAGCAGTCCTGGGCCCGCTGCGGCCAAGCCAGCCTTGCCTGTGGCCTCCAAGTTCCGCTTGCCTGCCTTCTCCTCCATGTCCGTCCGGTGCTCTTGGGCTTTCAGCCGCTCCTGCTGGAGAGGAGGCCACAGGCAGGGTCAGTGTGGCACAAGCCACCACCCAGCACCTGCCCTGTCCCCAGGGTCCCTCAGCCTAGGGAGAACCTCAGGCAGCATCCAGGGTCCAGGCCGCCCATCCCCTCCCAGGCCTGAGATGGACATTCCATCCCAGCACACATGTAACAACTACAGCATTCCGTGCAGAATCTCCCCCCCCCCCACGCAAGAAGCAGGGCTTGGGGGTGGGGAGCCTCAGTGGGCTCCTTCAGAACAAGGCTAGAGGGGCCCCTGCAGAGACCCTCACAGATAGGGCACAGAGGCCAAGTGCAAGAGATGTGGGAATGAGGACTCCAGAAGATACAAGAGCTGCCCCACATTCAGCCCTGGCTGCCTCCATGGAGTGCTCACAACCTCTGAATGCCTTCCTGCATCATCACTTCCAGGTCTCAAAACACCTCAAGGGGGAGCAGAAGGAACCTGTTCCTGTCTTTGATGAGGAAATAGGATACAACCAGTTCCGTGACAGCCAGTGCACAAAACATACTGGGAAATGCCCCAGGACTAGCTGCTTGCACAGTTACTAACACCCCAATAGTTGGGGGTTTACCCCTATCTCCCAGAGAGTTCACTGAAGTCACCGGCCCAAGAGCCACAGCCAGACCAGGCAGAGAAAATTCAGACCCAGGGCTCAGGCTCAGGGGCTTGCTGCAGCTGCTCCCAAGGCTGACTTCTTAGGAGGGGACAGTGCTAAGAAAAGAACAGGTATCCTAGAACACCTTCAGAGAGACAGGATGACTCTGGACTTTCCGAGTCCAGCCATATACAAAGCACCCTATCTCCTATCTCATGCGTGCAGGCCACTTAGGCTGCAGAGGCAGCCAGCCAGGCCTCCCTGTGCCTGTTGAGGGGCTACCTGGAGGGAAAACGCCAAACTGGGTTCTTAGAGCAGCAGGAGTCACAGAGACTCCATCAGCAACCATTCCAAACTTCCCCAGTCCACAAGGTGATCTCTCTGCCTTGATTTCCCCACTGTTCCCTGTCCACCCAAGTTCCATCCACCTCGGGGCTTTTGCTTACAATGTTTCCTTTGCCTAGAGAGCTCTTCCATGGCTGCCTCCTTCACATCTCCACTCAAATGGCCTCCTCTAAGCCCACCCTGACCACCCACCTCCACCTTTGGCTTCACCTGTAACAGTTCAGCATTTTTGCTGGTTGACTTTTCTGCCTCACCAACAGTGAGGACTTTGGGGGATCCACTTTGTCCCCAAAACTCACCACCAACTGGGCGCTCCTCTGCAGCTCCAGGGCCTGGGCTGCCTGCTGCTGCAGGTACAGGAGTTCCTGCTGCCGCAAGAAGTGCTGCTGGGAGAAGAGCTGCAACTGCTGTGCATGGTGCAGGGGGCTGCGGCCCGGCGGGTACAGGGCAGGCCAGAGGGGAGGCACTGCGGCCCGCTCCATCAGCTCCGCTGGGGAGAACAGACAGGGCTACACCAGCTTCCCAACTCCCACTACCTGTCATACATGGGGAAGCAGAGGCCCAGGAGGGCACCTACACAGTTCTGCTGGGGGCAGGGGACTGTCCCTTTCCACTTGCCAGATGTACATGCAGCTCAAGCCCCAGGACACAGCCCCATACACATCCCAGGCCGCATAGCTAGAGCAGGCTAGCATGTGGGCTTGTACTAGGGCCATCATGGGACTCAATGCCTTCTCCCACTCCCCCTAGTGATCTGCAAAGTAGATTCTTATAGGGATAAGGGCCCCATAAGGGGCTCCATCCAAGCCCCCATCCAAGTTGCCCAGCTCTGGTTTCCAAGGTAAGAGTTCAATGAAATAAGAACTTCAGGGCTTTAAAATACCTGGAAACCGCTGACATCAGGGCATTCTCTCTGAATCCCAGTTTACCTCCCACCTCTGTTTTCTGATGGGCTGCACACCCCCCAGTAGGAGGCCCTGCCTAACACACAGGGAGGTCCACTTACCAAAGTGAGGCAGGTGATCACTAGGAATGACCACCAGTTGGCCCGACTGGGGATCCCTGACAAATTGGTAGGCTGATGGCAGGGAGCCCCCCAAGCCAGGTGGGAATGCAGGGGCCATGCCCTGGTGCAGAGAGGGAGGGCCCAAGCCTAAGGGGAGAAACCCAGTCCCATGTCAGTGCTGGGAGGCCCCAGACTATTTGTCCAAGGGAAGCCCGAGGACCAGCACCAACCTCTTGTCCCTGAATCTCTCACGGGCTCCAGGGAGGGTAGGAGCCAAGGGCAGAGGGGTATTGGCGGGCTGGAAATAGGCTCCCAGAGCCACCCCACTGGGTGCCTGCCCCACAAGAGCATGGCAGAGGCCCAGAGAGGCAGGTGCCATTGTAATTCCCTCTTTGGACAAATGAGGGAATTGAAGGCTCAGTCTCCAGCCAAGGGCAGACAGCAGCCAGTTCTAAGCCCCTATCCTGCCCTCAACCACCTCCCCACCCTGCCCCTTCACCAAGAGGAGAGAAGTTCCCCACCCTACACTCACCATAGGGGTGTCCAGCAAGCCACATGGATGTGCTGCCTGAGCGGGGCAACCAGGGATGTGTGGCCAGGTGGGCTGCAGGGTCAGCAGACCAACGACCTGAACCCGCTAGCGCCGGACCCCCAGTTACCATTAGGTTGGGGTTTAGGCCATTAGGAGCACAGCTAGTGGGGTGTAAGCGGGCCAAGTCAGCCAGTTCCTTGCTTTCCCTGGAAGGAAGAACAGAAGCATCATGACGACTCTGAAAGCCCAGGGGATGGACAAGACAGAGAACATGAGGGTCACCCAAGTAACCAGCAAATGCCAGGTCATAAGAAAGGACAAACCCAGGAAAGAAACTTGGGCAGAAGGGCCCCCAAGGGTCCCACACTTAGCCCCAAAGCTGAAGAGCAGAGTTCTGGACCAGGGAGCTTCACCTCTCGGGACTGAGGCATAGGCCCTCCTCCCCCAGGGTCCCTAGGCCACCCCGGCCCTCACCGGAGCAGTTTCTCCTGGTCCCGGTCGAGCCGTGCCCCAAGCAGCCGTTCTTCCCGGTGCCTGGCCCTTTCATCTGCACAGTCCTCGTCTGCTCGACCATGCCCTGCGGGGGCGGTGGGAAGCAGGTAGACATGAGCCCCCAGCCAGCACCCACCACATATCTACTGCCTCCCTGAGCCCCTCAGAGCCCCAACAGGTTCTACGGGTACCAAACAGTTCCTATGCCCCATCATTTCTTCATGACCCACAAGTTCCCTCCAAACCCTGTTTAGGGTCCATCACTCCTTACCCCTAACAAGCCTGTGTCTGTCACCTATACAGACAACTGTGGCCATAATTAGACCAGCCAACACCCTTGGGTGTTATCAGAAAATGTATCACATAGCAATAAAACATGAGGCCAAGAGCACATAAGAAGCCAGATCCCAGGGTACGCTTTGCAGAGGACAAGTGGAATCCAGATAGAGGGAGATCACAGCCCAAAAAAGTACCCAGAAGCACAGCCAGACCTGGGTCACCATTATTCCCACCCCACTGTTCTATCTGTCCCAACACAGTATTTTTTAAAAATCAAGATAGAGGCTCCACGCCTGTGGCTCAAGTGGCTAAGGCGCCAGCCACATACACCTAAGGTGGCGGGTTCGAATCCAGCCCAGGCCCGCCAAACAACAATGATGGCTGCAACCAAAAAATAGCCAGGCATTGTGGCAGGCGCCTGTAGTCCCAGCTACTTGGGAAGCTGAGGCAGGAGGCTCGCTTGAGCCCAGGAGTTGGAGGTTGCTGTGAGCTGTGATGCTACAGCACTCTACCCAGGGGTACAGCTTGAGGCTCTGTCTCAAAAAATAAAATAAAATAAATAAAAACCAAGATAGAGAAGAAAAACAAAAAGCACTATCCACTTGGGGGACAGTGCCCACAGCCTTCAGAATGGGAGATACCACCCAGCTGCCCACCCTAACAAATCCAACAGACAGGTCCTAAGCACCAGCCCTGGAGCAGAGGAGGGGCAGGGGCTATGGAGGGCATCATTTGTCCCCTGTCCCTCCTCATCTCTGTGCCTGCCCTGGCCTCTCATTCTAGATGTTCACACGATGAGCCAGAGATCAGTACCTGTCAGGCAGGCACAGACACGGGCACAAGGGGTGGCCAGCCACTGGTGGCAGAAGCCACATGTGTGTGTCTGGGAAATCTACTCATCAGCTCCAGGTACCACTGGAAGAGGCTTGGTCTGGCTGGGGCTGACACCCTCTCTCACACACACACACACACACACACACACACACACACACACCCCAGGGTACTATGAGCAAACACCTGCAGCTACACTTTGGCCTCCAAAACCCAGCCTGGCACCAGTGGTCCTCGGGCCTCAGCCCCCTAGCAGAGACATTACTACTCTGCTGGAGATAAAGACCCTGGCCAGAGTCCCTGTGGGGTCTACAGCAGTCCCAAGTTCATGACATCATGGATAAGGCTCCCCTGTGGAATGCTGCAGCCAAGTGTCTCCCCATTTTCTTTCTCCTTTCCTATATCCCCAAAACCAGGAGCTCTTAAAGAGCAGTGCCCAGGAGAGGCTCCGGGATGTGGAGTTTCTCCCTTTCCCTTCAGGAAGGTGGGATCTGCCCAGATCCCCAATGGGCCAAATGTGCCAGTGAACTGCCAGGAAGCCCGACACAGGGATGGCCTATACTGATACAGGCAGCTGGATAGGGCCTCAGAGGTGGGCAGGACAAATGGGCATCTCAGTGTACCCTGAGCAGAATGGAGGGTTCCCAGCAGTGAGGGAGCCCATATGTCTTCTTGACTCCCCATTTTCCCCACCCAAAGCCCTCATAAATCTGGGGCGAGGTGCATCCCTGGCCACCTGCAAAGTTACGTCCTGTAGGCCATCATTGACAGAGGCACCGAGCAGATACCTTAGCTGAGCCAACTCAAGGCATTTGGGGGAGGCCCAGCCAGACCCCTGGCCACCCACACCAACCCCTATCAAAGCAGAGCCCACCCCACACCCTTCAACAGGAATATGAAAGGCCCTGTTTGTGGACCCCAGGGGAAAACCGGGGCCCAGAAGGGCAGCAATGGGTATCAGGCAGGGATGAGGCACAAGAGGGCCCCCCAGAGTCCTACCACCATGCTAAAACATCAGAGTATGTGCTCAAGCTTCCTTGTCCCATGGAGATGGCTGCCTGGCTGAATCCCCAGGGTTCGGCCACCTGAAGTGCCACCCTCATGCCCACTGGGCCCTCCTGTAGGCTAGATTGGTCTTTGAGCATGGTGCTCCTGGTGCTCCATGGTCCCAGGAGCTTCCATCCCAGATGCCATCTGCACCATAAACTTGTCTGCTGGCTGCCCCATCTCAGGACACCTGTTCTCCCCATGTCCACTAAGGCCAGAGCCCCATGCTGCTCCAGGCAAGTTCAGTTGGTCTTTTGAAGAAACAGGACATGCCCTCCATACCCCACCCCTGCACTCGGCTGGGCACCAGCTCAACCCTCCTCATTCTGTGGTGTCCTGTCCCCTATAATCCCCACTCCCACCTGTTACCCCACAGAGCCAAGTTGGCCTGGAGTATGCTCTCAGCTTCTGTGTATGCCAGTCACACTCATACCTCCATTCCCTGTCTTAGGGCCACCCAAAGTGCCCTTCCCCTGGGCTACTCAACCTCCCCCATCAGAATTCAGCTTCAAATGCTATTTGCTCCAGGAAGCCTTCCCTGACCATCTGTCCTCTGTCACACTACTCTGTTTATCTCCCTGGCAGCATTAACCACAATGTGCAGCTCTCTGCTAACTATTCACTGTCTGTCTCCTTCAGCAAACTGTGCACTGCTCTGGTTCACATAACCCCATCATGGCTATCCACCTGCCTCCTCCTTGATGCCTGGTAGAAAGGAGGTACTCAATACACACAGTGGACGGGTGAATGAATGGACTCTAGATGAAGAGTGAGCTGCACAGAGGGAATGGCACATGCAAACGCCCTGAGGCAGGGGAGTGCTAAGGAGCAGTCCCTTGGCAAACGTCTCCCCCACACTCATCACTAGCAGCAACTACTCTATCATATATCACATCCTGCACATCATGGCCAAGTGTCCAAGGCTCAGGCTGAGGCCCTGTTCCCATGGCAGGAGGCCATGGTGGCTACAAAGAGCAGGCCAAAGAAAGCTCTGGAAATGAGGTCACATGGCATGCGTCGATGTTTTTTAAGGGGAGAGGGGAAGCCATTGGGAGCTCTGGGCAGGGTCTCAGCATGATCTGCAGAGGTTTTAAAAATGCTCCTCTGGCCACCCAGGAACAAGTGAACAAGTGCTTGCCTCCCTTCTGTGCTGCGCTTCCATGTGGGGATCAGGTAAACACATCCAGTGCTCCCATAAGAGCTCTCAACCCAGCAAGGGGAACAGCTCCTCTGAGGTACACAAGACAGAGGGCTAGCCCACTCTGAGGTCCTAGAAACACAAGACCCCAAGCCAGCCCCTGAGCAAGAACTATGGACACAGACACTTAAAAGCTGCCTCTGTGGCTCGGCACCTGTGGCTCAAGTGGCTAAGGCGCCAGCCACATACACCTAAGGTGGCAGGTTCGAATCCAGCCCAGGCCTGCCAAATAACAATGACGGCTGCAACCAAAAAATAGCCGGGCATTGTGGCGGGTGCCTGTGGTCCCAGCTACTTGGGAGTCAGAGGCAGGAGACTTGCTTGAGCCCAGGAGTTGGAGGTTGCTGTGAGCTGTAATGCCACGGCACTCTACCCAGGGGGACAGCTTGAGGCTCTGTCTCAAAAAAAAAAGCTGCCCCTGTGCCAACAAAGCCCCAGGTCCTCCACCCACAGGAACTCATTCGACACCTTCAGCCTGAAGGCAGGTCCCCAGAGGAGAAACTGAGGCTCAGGGAGATAGAACTATGCCCAGGTCAGAAGGCTAACAAGGAAGCATCACAGCTGGGATCAGGGTGGGTCTTCCTGACTGAGATTCATGGCCCCATGCAGAGAACCAGCACAGGGTGGTGCCAGTGGCACAGGGTAGGCATTGGGGTGCAGGGCCCTTTCTAGCAATATCCTTGACAGCCCCATTGTAGGCCTGTCCAGCAGCCCAGCCCCACACCAGGACCCACAGGGGCAAGACAATCCATTGACAGAGGCAGAAGTCTCCCCCACACTGGTCACTGGCAGCAACTGCCCCTTCATGCATCACATCCTGCACATCGTGGCCACTAAGTGCCCAAGGCTCAGGCTGAGGCCCTGTTCCCATGGCAACCCCCTTCA
This sequence comes from Galago senegalensis, assembly GCA_963575145.1. Classification (NCBI taxonomy): domain Eukaryota; kingdom Metazoa; phylum Chordata; class Mammalia; order Primates; family Galagidae; genus Galago; species Galago senegalensis. The sequence continues at coordinate 36,066 of CAUYTI010071830.1, forward strand.
GGACTCCATCTGATTAGCCCACTAGATGCAGCTACCAAGACTCAAGCTGACACGTCATCAACACACAGCTTATACCTGGCTCTGCCCTACCCAGCTGGCCCCAGGCCATCCATGAGGACACCCTCTCAGCCCTTCCACCCAGAGCTGATCCCAGTCTAATTCTGCCACAGATGTCACAGGCATATGGGAAGTGGAAAGAAGAGATGGGCTTCAGCTCAGGGTTCCTGCTCAGCCCTGCCTTGCCTCTACAGGCCTTAGTCTTCCCCTCTGTGAATAGGTAGAGTAATAGTCTCCCTCTGCAGGGACCTAGGTAACAAAAGCCAGTCCTTCTGGGGTTGCTGGCATGTGGGAGCCACTGGCTAAATGGCAACAATTACTCTTTTTTTTTTTTTTTTTTGAGACAGAGCCTCAAGCCATCCCCCTGGGTAGAGTGCCATGGCATCACAGCTCACAGCAACCTCCAACTCCTGGGCTCAAGCGAGTCTCCTGCCTCAGCCTCCCTAGTAGCTGGGACCACAGGCGCCCGCCACAACACCCGGCTATTTTTTTTTTTTTTTTGGTTGCAGCCGTCATTGTTGTTTTTGGTGGGCTCGGGCTGGATTGGAACCTGCCACCTTAGGTGTATGTGGCTGGCGCCTTAGCCACTTGAGCTATAGGCGCCGAGCCAACAATTACTCTTATCTGCTGGACTTCTTGGGCACAGGGGACCAATGTCGTGGGGTTCATAGGTGTAGTCCATCTCAAAATCCAAGATTCCCTGAGGCCAGACCTGGATCCTATGTGACTATCTCGGAAGCATACCTGGGGCTTGCAGGCGCCTGAATGTGAGCGGATAAAAGAAAGTCCTGTTTATGAAGCACCTAAAGTGTGCCTGCCAGCCCAACTGGCATCAAGCAAATGAGATAACCCAGGGCCCAAAAGGCTCAAGGCTCTCGGTCAAGGTCACACAGCTACAAGGGGCAGAGCCAGGATCTGAATCCATTGACAGAGGCAGAAGGTTCACTCAAAAAAGAAAGAAGCTGGGCCAAAACCCCAGGATACCAAGATTGACAACTATCTAATGATCCAGTGGGCCAGATGGCTTGTCCCAGAGCCTCTAGCTCCTCCCCAAGAGCCTCTTCTTTTTTTTTTTTAAACAGTCTCACTCTGTGGTATATACTAAAGTGTAATGGCATCAGCCTAACTCACAGCAACCTCAAATTCCTGGGTTCAGTGATCCTCCTGCATAAGTCTCCAGAGTAGCTGGGACTATAGGCACCTACCATAATGCCCAGCTAATTTTTTCTATTTTTAGTAGAGATGGGGGGTCTTGCTTTTGCCCCAGGCTTGTCTCCAACTCCTGAGCTCAAGGGATCCTCCTGCATTAGCCTCCAGAGTGCTAGGATTATAGGAGTTGTGAGGCACTGAGCCTAGCCTTCTTTCCCTCAGGAGAGGCTAGGCTGCCTGGAGAAAAGCCACCACTTCTTACAGGGTTTTTTTGTTTTGTTTTGTTTTGAGACAGAGTCTCACTATGTCACCCTTGGTAGTGTGCCATGGCATCACAGCTCCCAGCAACCTCAAACTCTTGGGCTTAAGCCTCCCAAGTAGCTGAGACTACAGGTGCCCACCACAACATCCGACTATTTTTTGTTACAGTTGTCATTGTTGTTTAGCTGGCCTGGGCTGGGTTCAAACCCGCCACCCTCAGTGTATGTGGCTGGTGACGTAACCACTTTGCTACAGGTGCTGAGCCGTTACAGGGTTTTTTTAAGGAGAAAAAAGAATCTAGACGCCTACTCCACAACCCTTAGCACCAATGGAGAAAGATAGTTTCAGACAAACCCCTGAACATCACATCTCAAACTTCTACCACACTCTCCCTCCCTTCTTCTCATGTTCTCTTGAACATAGCCTAACCCCTCCTGAAGGGCAGAAGGCTGGGCGCAGTGCCTCACACCTATTCTTTCTCTTTTGTGCATATACACAAACATATACATTCATTCATGGCTTCCTGGGCACAGGTCCCTCAGGCACAGGCCAAATACTCTGGGCTCTAGATGGGCTTTGGGAACTCCCCAAAATGTGCCATCCTCCCAGGGAAAGGGCTTGAAGAGATCTGCTTCCCAGGGGGACCCACAGCTCCAGATCCCTAAGCAAGAGGGTTTGTCACCACCAAACCAGCCACCTATAGTCTAAGGGCTGCTCATGTCTTCTATCCCATCCTACCACCAGGGTCAGAGGGCAGGGCTTCTCTGGTTCCAGAGGAAGACTTCCCTGGCTCCAAACATTCCCTAAGCATCACTCACCCTGAGCTAGCTATGCTGGATGAAAAAAATTCTATGACCAGAGAGAGCCTCACCTCCTAATTCAAAATCCCAAGACTCCTAGTCTGCTCCAAAGATGAAATGACTCCTGTAACTTAGCTGGAGACAGATCATGTCAAAGGTGGGTCAAAGAGCAGGTGATACTGAGCCCTGGGATGAGAAGACACGGTGTGTAGGAGTGGATAGAGTGCTGCAGGTAGAAGGAAGGTATGGCACCAGATCCCCCCAGACTGTCTGGGGCAATGGGTTGATATGAAAACATTACTAAGAGATGCCGTCTAGAGTGATTGAAACCCAGGCCCCTATCCCTTGATGGCAAAACAGGACAACAGAGAGGGGCATTCAGATGGTCCTATGTAGACCCACAGAATGCACACACATTAGTACAGCAGCCTGTACCTTCCTGGGCTCATCTGGGAGAAGAACAACTGGACCAAGCTGTGACAGGAGCCAGCAATGTTGCTCCCTGTGGACCAAGGATGAAATCCAGGGAGGCACCGGGAGAGGGGGCAGGGGGGTGCCAGGCCAAGGGGTAGTGGAGACCCAGCCTATGGGGTAAAGTCTGGGAGATGCACAGAGGTGGGCTTTGTGAGTGCCACAGGCAGGGACCCAGACAGAGGGCCAAGTGGGAGCTTACAGCAGATAAGTGTAGGGCACAAGGTAGAAGCTGACTGTTGAAAGGTCCCAGAGGCAAGGAGCAGCTGGATGTGGCATTCCCAGGCCCTCATCAGGCACACTAAACATGACCTCAGTCCCCAGACCAGACCTTTGCCTCAACAATATGCCATCTTCTAGGCTGACCAGGCAAGGAGCTCCAACAAACACACTTTAAGTATCAACTCTCCAAAATCCCAGGAGGCATCTCAACAGTGAAATGTACAAGAGACATGAAAACATGCAACCAACTAATCAAATTCTGGAAAAAATATCCAAACCTCACCAGTAACTAAAAGAAATGTATCATTCTTTCCTACCTAAATTAGCAATGATCTTTTTTTAAATATTGAAACAAAATTCTAAGGAATGTAAAGTAAAACATAAAATGCACAAACCATTAACAGGCACTTAACATGTCTAACTAACTACCTAAAGTAGTACTTAGGAACTGAATTGTCAGGATCCTTCCAGCACTCACTCATCCACTCATTTGTCAAACACCTACTATGCAGTCCCACACTGACTTGGTACTGGGGACACCAAAATAGGTAAGGCAACAGTCACCTCCCTGAACAACGTGGGATTGAGAGCTTGTGTGTTTATTCCCAAGAATCTCTATTCTTAGAAAATGACTCAAATTATCACAAGGGCACAATGCACAAAAATATTCAATGCAACACTCTGAACACAAAACTTCAGAGAGCGGGGAAACACTGAAATGCCCACCAAGGGAACATAGAACTCAACTATGGTATATGCCCTCAACAGAATATTAAAGGCCATAAAAAAAAATGATACTTATAAATAGTCTACAATATAACCAGGGAAAACGACCCACACTGTAGTATGTGAACCACGCAAAAGCCCAAGATGTTACATTCACCAAGATCTCTGCAGGTAGAAGCAAATTGCACAGGAAAATGAATTCAGGGGAAGATACAAAAGTGTTCAGGGTATTGGGAAAAAATAATGGTCTTTTTTCTTCATTTTCCTTTCCTGCATTTTCCACATTTTTCTATGTGCATAATAGAAGAAGCAATAAACTTTCAACAGCAGCTGCAGCCCAAAAGTGGGATAAAGGACCAGTGGCACTCAGAATGAAGGGAGAGGTGACAGTGCCAAGGAAGGAGGGCAGGAATCAGGGAGAAATGGAGAGTGGAGGTGGGAAGGTGAGGAAGAAGGGAGGCCAGGACCTACCTTTAACGTTGCTCAACGACAGAGAGCGTTCCTGGTCTGCCAGCCCAGGCCCCAGCCGGCCAGTGCCACCACTGTCTTTCTGCCGGGCAACAGCCACTGCAATACCCACTGGCGGGTGTCGAACTTCTGCCTCACCCTGGGCACCAGAGCCCTCCCGCCCGAAGGCCTTGGCACTCTCAGGCCTCTCCGGGTCCCGCTTCAGCTGCCGGCCCCCACTTGCTGCAGGGACTCCAGGGTGCGGCAGACGGGCCTGGGCACGGGGGACACCCGCAGTAGTGGGGACTGGCTCAGGTTTCATGGTGCCCAGGCCTCCAAATGGACTCTTCTTGCCGCAGCCACCAGGGCGCACAGCAACTGCCTCCCGGGCGAAGCTGCCGCTGTACTTGATGAGGCTCTGCATGGCCGAGGCCTCTCCAGGTCCATGAGTTGCTGGGTGCATATCTGCACCGGGCCTGCCGCAGGAGGCCGCAGCACGTGGCAGCGTGCCCCCAGGGTCCAGGTAGGCCTTCTTGGAGACAGCCACAGCCTCCTCCTCAGCGCGGCTGGCATGGTGGTGCTGCGCAGCCAGAACAGCCATCTGAGTGGTGGCAAAGTTCCCGAGCTCAAAAGGCTTCCACTTGTGCTCAGGGCCTGAGGGCGGAGGTGGCCGCCCGGGCTCCAGGCTGAAGAGCTTGGCTGCTTGTTGGGCCGCGGAGTTGGAGGAGCCGGCTGGGCCGCGGGGCACACGTTCACAGGGACGCGGCTCGGCCTCAGGCTTGAGCAGTTCCTTGGCGGGCAAGTAGGCCCGGGTATCCGGGGAGGCGCGGGTGGCCCTCACTGGTGGGATATCGGCGGGAGGCGGCCGCTTGAGCGAGCGGATGACAGAGTTCTTCTCGCGCAGGCCTTCGGGGCGGTCTGGTGGCCGCGGGGAGCCAGGAGGGGCCTGCAGGACCCCGGGCCTTCCTGCCTCCCGCTCTCGGGCTCTGGCGTCACGCGCTTGCGAAGCAAGCTGGATGGGCCCTGGCCGCTCGTCAAAGGTTTCCACAGAAGGCACAAAGGTGGGCGCCACCACTCGGTGCTCACGTCCTGGCTCGCGGAAGACGGTGTAGATGCCGGCAGGTGCGGACGCAGATGGCGCAGGCGGCCCCTTGGGTGGAGGTGGGGGCAGCGGCGAGGCACAGGGCCGTGGCCCAGGAAGCAGGGCCTCTGTGCGCCGCAACAGCCGTGCGCTCTCTTCCTGCCGGACCGCCTCCTTGACGCCACTGCGGCCCACCTCGGCCACCAGCGCCGGCAGCCCCGTGTCCCCTGTTCCGTTGCACATGCTCAGCACCGATGGCTGCAGTGCGCTCTTGCCCTTGGATTCAGTTAGGAAGGGCGACAGGCGCTCAGCCAGGCGTGGATGCCCTCGGTCCTGGCGGCCCTCAGCCCGTGCTTCCTGGGTCAGGTCCACTACACCACGTGACCCTGCTGCCTCCTCGCGGGCACGCAGGTCTTTCTTGCCGAACAGAATGGGAGGCTCCCCGACGACCCGGCCCCCCCGCTCCTTGGCTGGACCTTCCCTCGACGAGCCTTTGGCTGGGGCACCTGAGGAGTGTCCACTGGGAGTCCTGGTTGAGGGCGTGTGAGAGTGCAGGGTACCCGCAGCCCCTGGGGCGGGCAGATAGAAGCCGTCTGTGGAAAGAGTGTAACAGTGACCCAGGGCCATCTCCTACCCCTACCAGGGCAGAAGGGGTCCTGTGGCAGGGACAAGGAGGGTCATGAGCAGCACAGTCCCTGAGGGCAGGCTCTGGTAATGGCTGGAGTCAAGTTTAAATCTACTGTGGCCACCTACTAACCTTCCCGAGACTCAGTTTCTTCATCTGTAAAGGAGGTGAGGGACTGTTTCTAAGAGCTGCCAGGAGGGTCTGTGAGGACAAGGAAAAAGGTCCCAAGGCTAGGGCTAGGGTCTCAAAAAGGCATCTGGGACAGAGGTGCTAGCTGCCTGGGACAGTGGTAAGGGCCCTAGAATAGCCCCTGGGAAGATCCCCATGGCCACCCCCTCCCAGCCCCATGGTCTCACCACTCCTGTCTGCTGACCTTTTTGGGTGTCAAAAATGCTGGGCTGGCCCAACTGGCTGAGGAGGGGGCTTCCACTGCTGGGAGGCTCTAGGTGGCTCAGGTGGAGGTAAGGTGGGCACAGCCCACTAGGCAGATGGGAGAAGCCTGAAAGAGAAAAGAAAAAAGCCGGACTGGACCACTTCATACCTCCCAGGAGTCTCCTTCCAGCATTTTCCTTCTCTTGGAAATAAACTATATTAGCAGTCAGCTCTTGGTGCATGAAGTCCAGAGGTTTCATACCAGTTCCCTCGGGAGATGCTCGCCCCTCCCAACCCTGTGACTTTGGGCCTCCCTCCAGGCCCAGGAAGCCCTCAAGACCTTGGGGTCTCAAATGCCTCAAGAAGGAGATCAGTTGGATCTTCCAGCAAGGAGGAGATGGTGGTAGCTCCCCAAGCATTGTCAACTGCTTTTCCACTATTACACTCATTTAAATCTCAGAAACAACCTAGGATGAAAACGCGCTAATATCTTCATTTTAGAGACGGGAAATCTACGGCTCAGAGAAGACCACTTGCCCAAGGTCACATAGCAAGAAACCTGGCTTTGAACCAAGATAATCAGAACCTTCAGCCGCGACAATTGACCTCAGTCCAACGTGGGTCCCTCCTCTGCTGTGTGAGCCTGGGTTGGTCACTTGCCTTTTCTGAACCTCAATGGACCCAGCATCACTGGCTGCCAGAAAGGAATTCCTTCCGCCAAGGATCCTCCCAGCCTCCTGAAGATCCCCCACTAGCAATCCCCAGAATCAAGACCTTGCAGGACAAAGATAGGAAAGGGAGAAAGAGAAGCAGCAAGTCACACACAGAATAGAGGCCCAAAAGGCCATTTGAACCAGAACAGGTTCCAGAAGGCGGGGCTGTGAGCAAGGACCCTGATGCTCTTCTTAAGCCCAAGATCCTACAGGACCCCAGGCACATCAGAGATGCCTGCAGGACCTGTATACCCCGTGCCTCCAGTCACTTCCTCTGAAGACAGGGACACAGAACATGTCTCCCGCCCACTGGGATGATCGTTTCCCCCAGCACCACCTGATACCATTAACAACAATCACAAAACCAAAGGACCACTGACACACACTTCCTCATTTGCTCATTGAAACAGAGCTCTAGTGCAGACATCGGGTCCCTCTGCTTTCTCATCTATAAAATGGGCCAAACAGCCTCCACCACAGGGTTGGCTCTGAGGATAAAGTGAGCTCAGCACACGATGCCTGGACAGAAAGCAGTGTACATGTTTGCTGTCATTATCCACCTGTATTTGCTGTCAAAAGAGAAGCTGGTGGCATCAGAGGCAGCTTTAGTTCTTCCATCCCCCTGAAGTGCCCACCTAGGCTGACTAAGGTGGGAACCAGGTGGGACCCCAGCCGAGAAAAGCAAGGCATCATCCCAGGCCCGGGCAGGACAGCCCCTTCTGTGCAGGGTACACACCCTGGTTCCTGGATTCAGATGCCTTCCCCAGGGGGCCTGGAAGGAACAGCTTGGTAGTCCCACCTGTACAAGGAGAGCAATGCTGTGAGGACTGGAAGGATTCCTGTGGCTGGGGGAATCTCTGATTATATGTTTCCTTCTGTGCTAAATGTAACCATCCATAGCCTTATCCTGAAGGATTCAAGGTGACAGCAAATACTCAGTAGACTGAGACCCACAGGAGGAAGTGGGGAAGCCGTGCGTACTCCCAAGCTACAATCTTCCAGGACCCAGGGGAGAAGGGATACCCAGCAAGAGGGAGGAGCGACTAGTGCCAGGTTCCTGTCAAAGAGACAGAAATACAGGAGGCATTCAGGGTCCATAGGCCTGTCCCTTCATGGATAGGGAGGAAAGTGAGGCTCTAGGGAGGTGAAAATGTGCTCAGCACCTGTAGGAAGCCAGGCTGCACCCCCACATCCAGGGGCATCACTGCAGAGTTGCAACAAGAGAGCCCAATGGCCCTGTACTCCACTTTGCCTACAGTTATGAAGGCGTCTACTATGCACCAAGGACCCAGTACTGGGCAGAACAAACCTGGCCCTGCCCTTAGGGTTCACAAATAATCACACAAATAATCTGTTGTCATAAGTGAGTGGTAGAATGGGGTGGAGGTAGGGGAGGAGTGTATGTGCTAGGTTCTAAGGAGGAACTCAAGGTAGCCAGTGGGGCGGGGTGAGGGGCTGCAGGCAAAGAGAACCGCTCAGCTGCAAATGCCCTATGACAGCAACAAGAGGATGCAGAGTTTTTGAGGAAGAACAGGGAGGCTAGGTGTTAAAGGCTGGGCACCACCACATCCAATGAGGGAGTGATCCTGAAGGTGGAGGGGAGTGGGCAGATTTGAGAAATGCTGGGGACATGATCGCCAGAGTGGCGGGGACAGTGGCCCAGCAGCCCTCAGCCCCGCCCACCTGGCACGCTCCTTACCTTCATGGGCATGGGCAGCCCACAGCTGCACCATGGGCAGGTTGCTGGGGGTAGGGGAGCGGAAGGAGAGGTCAGAGGGCAGGGACACCGGGCTCCCATGGGATGAGGCCGAGGGCCCCATCCCGCTGGCCACAAAGCTGCCCAAGAAGGCCTCGCCTGCAGAGAGAAGGGGGCCGTCAGGCAGCCAACCAGGCTACCACCACCCTGGCCCACCACCCCAAGACCCCACACTATACAGAGCTGACACTGGGAAACCAAGGAGACCTCCCCCAGCCCAAGATGGGCCACAACATAGGCCTGGAACAACAGAATCACAGAGCTTAAGAAAACTGCAAGACCCCAGGAGACAGCCTGAAGGAAGCCCACTATAGGTGCTCCTGCCTGGGGCACCCAGCACCCTATCAGGAGGGCTTTACCAACCCTGTTATGCACTGAGCCCAGATCCAGAAGAGCACTATTCTCTTCATTTGCAGACGTACACCTTAGGCTGGTGGGGGGAGTAGGGACCCCCCCCCACCAAGGCTCAGGTTGTGAGCTCTACAGAGCTCTTGGACCAGGGAAGACTATCTGCAGGGAGAGGATGACTCCCCATAGCAACCCTATGACCATTTAACAGATGAGAAAGCTGAGGCTCAGAAGTAGAAAGCACCTAGTCACACAGCCAGTGAGTGGTGACTCCGAATGTACCCCCAGCAGGGTGTCCCAGAGCCCACCAGCACATGAGCTACAGTGAGTTAGGAGATGAATCAGTGAACGAATGGAATAGCAAGCAAGGGAGCCCTGCCTAGGACCATCCCTCCAGAGAGAAGAACCCACACTTGGGGCACTAGGGCTCTGTAGAAACCACAGCCACCCTGCCCCGTCCCATTCAGCCAGATACCTCCTAGCTGTACCCCCAGACTCTTCCCCACAAGCCCCAATGTTCCAAGCCTGAGGGCACAAGACAAAGAAAGGCTGCCAGCTCTACAAGCCAGGGGCTTTCCTAATGACCTTGGTCAGCTCATCAGGGAAATGGGGTAACAATACCTCCCTTTGAGAACTGCAGTGAAGAGGGAAACACATGTTTAACCACGACAACAATAGGAATGATAATAATAAATAACAAATAGCAGCAGCACCCATTCACGAAAAGCTACCAGGCACTTAGCAGGCAACTTCAAATCCTGCCAACAACACCCCAAGGAGATGGCAGCACAGCCTGAACATAGAGCTGGGCACAGAGTCACCAAGCACACCACCACCCCCTAACTGCCAACTCTGGCATGCCTCCAGCCAAGAGCATCTGTGTCTACCCTCAAATAACCCTCTCCAAATCATTGTTTACAGGTGGCACAGAGGAGAAGACTATGTAAGGTGACAAAGACAGCCCTACAGGGGGCTCACAGACCCTAACTTAACCTCTGGTCCCCTATAGTCCCCTCCCACAGGGCTGCATACAACAGGTACTCACAGGCTCTCACAATGGCCATCCTAGCCTCCTGGGGTACACATGAGAAAACTAAGGTCAAGAGGCAGGGCCTCCACCTCAGTCCCCCCAGAGCAGGGACAGCAGAAGTAGGGGACATATGCCCGCTGGCCACATGCCCCATCTCTACCGCTCGTGTCTTCCCCGCCCTCCACCCTGTGCACTCCAGCCCCAGCCTCCTCACCAGACTCTAGAGCCAAGCCCTCCGGACCCAGAGCCATGGTGGACGGTTAGTCCATCCATGCGGCCCAAGCTAGAACAGCAAGGCCTCTGGGCCCTGCCAAGCCAGGCTTCCTCCTTGGTGCAGCGGGTGGGGGGGGGGGGAGGCTCCGGAAGCCAGCAACCAGAGGTTTGCGCAAGGGCTTACATCAGCCACCAGCTCTTCCTGCCCAGGCTGCACGGAAGCCCCATGGCCCAGGCCTGCCCTGCCTGGGCTTGTGAAACCCGCCTAGCGGCACCCAGGCCCCAGCCGGATGCCAACCAACGGCTCCTGCCCACTATGGGCCAGTGGGGGCCCCAGAACCCCAGACCTGGGCCATCAGTGCTGCTCTCAGGCCCAGGTTTGCAACTCTGTCAAATGGACAGTTAGTCCCTCCAACTATCAGGTCCTTCCCCATATCACTCTCAAAAGCTAGTGGGGGCTCGGTGCCTGTAGCTCAGTGGTTAGGGTGCCGGCCACATACACCCAGGCTGGCAGGTTTAAACCAGGCTCGTACCTGCTAAATAACAATGACAACAACAACAACAACAACCACCAAAAAAAAAAGAACAAAAAAACAGCCAGGCATTGTGGCAGGCACCTATAGTCTCAGCTACTTGGGAGGCTAAGGCTAAGCCCAAGAGTTGGAGGTTGCTGTGAGCTGTGACGCCAAGCCCTCTACTGAGAGTGATATAGTGAGACTCTGTCTCGAACAAAAAGCCAGTGGGAAGCATGCCCTGCAGGTCCCTGCTGCTACCACCCCTCCTTCTAGAATCTTCAGGCACCAGTCCCAGCCTACTGAACCTGATCTCACTCAGCCCCACCTCCAGCCCCTCCTTGGCCCTAAAGAAGCCCCCCAGTAGCCACGCAACACAACCAGGCCCCAGTGTCTCCAGAACCACCTGTTACAACTTAGAAACACGTCTGTCACTGTCAGCCTGGCTGTGCATCTAATGCCTATCTCTCCCCCACAGAAGGGATGCTCCCTCCCTGAGGGCAGGGACTTTGTCTGCCTTGCTGTCTGCCACAATCCAGTGCCCAGGACCTGGCACCCTGTAGCCACTCCATTTTTTACTTCTTTACTGCATGAGTGTCACTTCCAGGCTTACAGGGCCAAGGTGGATAGACAGAGCCCCTAATCCCTAAGAGGAACTTTCAAGTCATACATAACGCAGCTCAGGATACCCCAGACTGTCCTATTGGCCCACTTGGGATACAGGTAGGGATGCAGGCAGGTGTCTGAACCCCACCCCATGTCACCAACATCTCTAGACTGTCCCCCTGCCCACTGCTCACACTGACCCCCTCAGGGCTCTGGGGGCAGTGACAGTCAGGTGCACCAGCATCTCCAAAGACTTTGCTGGAATCCTTCAGCCCAACCTGAAGTGGGGGTCTCCTTCCCTCCTTTCCATCTTGGGCTGGGCTCAAGGCCTGGCCCCCTAAACCAGGCCTCCCCCTAGTGACAGAAGATCTCCATGCTACCTGCTCATTCCTCCAATTATCTCTCAATACCTTAGAACAGGAGTTCTCAACCTGTGGGTCGTAACTGTATTAAAGGGCTGCAGCATTAGGAAGGTTGAGAACCATTGCCTTAGAAGCTAGGATCGATGACTGTCAAAACCAAAAACACACCCACGTAGCAACAATAACTCATCATTTATAATAATATCTGCCAGGAGCACAGGGTGCCGTGCAGGCTTAACCGCTCTGAGCATAGAAACACCCAGAATCGCACACTAGCTCTTCCCAGAGCAGAGGACAACTGAAAACCCAAGGTCACAAAGAGCACCAGGCTCATACATGGGTGTGCCTGGGAGAAGGTCGCCACTGCTCATGGGCACTGGGTAAATAAATGACAGAAGCGCTACACCAACAGTAACAGACAGACATTCTGTGGCAGTGCTGGGCAGTACGTTAGCCACCAGCCACGTGTGGCTACTGAACACTTGGAATGTGGCCAGTGAGACTGAAGAACTGCATTTTTTATTCTATTAAATTTTAATTAACCGATATTTAATTTAGCAACAGTCTGAGCCAAAGTTTTCTACCCTGCTGGAAATGAGAGGGGGCATTGGATAGGAATGGCCAGTGCCAGTGTCCCTATAAGGAAGGGCTCTCACCAAGAAAGAGGAAAGAAATAAATCCTGGCCCAGATGCCCATTTGGTCTGTGACTTTAGGTGATTTTCTCAATGTCCCCAGGCTATGTGAAATGGATTATGTAGTAACATCTACCCCTCCAGGTTGATGTGAAGATGAAATGAGTTCCTATTTGTAAAATGCTTTGAACAGCTTCTGGCATGAAGTAAATGCCATGTTATGTTGGCTATTATTATTATTTTATTCTTATTATTTATAGTTACAAAATGAAAAGCTAAGCAATTCCTCCAAGGTCAGAGCCCACTCAGGATCCCCTCCTTACAATAAAAATCTTATTTTGAGCCGGGTGCTCATGCATATAATCCCAGCACTTGGGAGGCTGAGGTGGGTGGATTGCCTGAGCTCATAGGTTCAAGACCAGCTAGAGCCATAGTGAGACCTCATCTCTAAAAATAGCCAGGTGTGGTGGCATGCACCTGTAGTCCCAGCTACTTGGGTGGCTGAGGCAAGAGAATCACTTAAGCCCAAGAGTTGGAGGTTGCTGTGAGCTGTGACACCATGGCACTCTACCAAGGGCTACAAAGTGAGACTCTGTCTCAGAAAAAAAAAAAAATCTTATTTTGAAATCAGGGCTGTTGTTTGCATGTTATGAATATATTGAATACCACTGAATTTTAACACTTTTCAAATGGTTAATTGTGTGTTATGTGAATTTCACTTCAAGTTTTTAATAAAAAGCATGATCTCTGTTCCCGGCCTCAGAATTTGGTACTGTCTCCCATAGCCAGGCCAGGCTGGCCCAAAGACCCACTTAACTATCCAGGCCACCCTAAGCTCTCTCCCAGATCCTGGCTTGCCCTCCCACAGCCCTAGGAGTGAGGGAACCTTGTCACCCCTGCTGACATTAAAAAATTGAGTGCCAGGGACCAAGTCAGCACTGAGTCTGGCACTCTTGCACACCAGCACCTTGGCCTAGGAACTCGCCGTGCCAGCAACACCCATACATGGGTTCTGCTTTTACTTTTTTCTCTACCCCAATTTTAGTCCCTGGAAAAGGAGGTAGCACACAACCAATAAGGGCCCCCAGAAGGGGTCCAACCACACCTGCCCTACAGAGAGGCCACATACCCATGCCTTCAGTTAGCAAGGAAAAGGAGACATTTTGTTTTTAGAGTGGGAGTTGAACAAAATCCTCCAACAGATGAGCCCCCAGAGCAGACACTTCATCAGGCTTCATAAACAACCTTGGCTCCACACTGAGCCCCTGCCTGGGGCAGATGCTCCATTGTGTGCCCACATTGACAATCTCTAAACCAGCCCCATCTGACAGAAGGAAACTGAGGCTCAGAAAAAAGGTACAATGTGCTCAAACACACACTTCACAATCCAAGAGTTATACAAGGTATTTGTGAAGGTAGGTGAGAGTGAACAAAGTGCCACCCCTCCACAGATGCCATGGGCACCTTCTTGGGAATCTCCGCTACTGGAACAAATATTTAATAACATTAACCATACAAACAACAATGGGCTGGGAGCAGTGGTTCATGCCTGCAATCCTAGCACTCTGGAAGGCCAAGGATGGAAGACTGCTTGAGGTCAAGAGTTCTAGACCAGCCTGGGCAACACAGCAAGACCCCTTCTCTACCAGAAATAGAACAAATTAGCTAGGTGTGGTGCTAAATGCCTGTATCCCAGATACTCAGGAATCTGAGACAAGAGGATCGCTTGAGCCCAAGAGTCTGAGGTTGCAGTGAGCTGTGATGATACACCTGTGCTCTAGGCAGGGCTACAGAATGAAATCTTCTCTCAAACAACAACAACAAAAAAAAAAAAAACAGAAAAAGCAGACAGTGCCCATAGCTCAGTGGGTAGGGCGCTGGCCACATACACCCAAGCAGATAGGTTTGACCCCAGCCTGGGCCAGCTAAACAACAAAAACAACTGTAACAAAAAAATAGCTGGGCACTGTGGCAGGAGCCTATAGTCCCAGCTACTTGGGAGACTAAAGCAAGAGAATCGCTTAAGCCCAAGAGTTTGAGGTTGCTATGAGCTGTGACATCACAGCACTCTACTGAGGGCAACATAGTGAGACTCTGTTTCAAAAAAGAAAACAGGCTCAGCACCTGTGGCTCAAGTGGCTAAGGTGCCAGCCACATACACCTAAGGTAGTGGGTTCGAATCCAGCCCAGCAGCCAAAACAACAATAATGGCTGTAACCAAAAAATAGCCGGGTGTTGTGGCAGGCGCCTGTGGTCCCAGCTACTTGGGAGGCAGAGGGAGGAAACTCGCTTGAGCCCAGGAGTTGGAGGTTGCTGTGAGCTGTGATGCACGACACTCTACCCAGGAGGACAGCTTGAGGCTCTGTCTCCAAAAAAAAAAAAAGAAAACAGAAAAAAGCAATAACAAACTTTCTGGATTCTGGAGTCTTTTTGCCCTGTGCCAGCCTATGTCTAGCATACGTGCATACATATATAGATATACACATACATATATATATGTGTGTGCGTAAGTGTATATATATAATATATATATAATTATATATATATTCCTCAGGCAGGTCTAAAGGGCTTAGTTACACTATCCCGTTACAAAGGAGAAACACAGGGGCATGAGGCCACCAGAAGGTAGAGCTCCCTCCCTCCATACTTGCTAAGGGCTCCTGTGTGCTAGGGACTAGAACATGAAGTTCCCCAGGGCTGTTTAAAAGAGAGGGTGAAAGTGATGCCAGCTAGAAGGACCAGTGAAATCTCTGCAACAGATGGGGACCCTTCTAGAAGCTGAAATGTAATAGCACCTAAAGTCCTGCTGGGGACAATTTAGAAGGGGCTGGATGAAGTCATGGTCTGGAATGCAGAATAGCTCCCTCTGCCCCCACTGCCCCTCAAGGCCTTACATATAGGATAGTATCTACCCTAACTCCCTCACACAGAGCTAGGTCTTTCCTACCCCACCCTGCTCCCACACCCTTTCCTGAAAAGTTCTCCTCCGTGCATGTCACCATTTTTCCAGCTATATATACAGGCCTTAATTCCTCATTGTCCCACCTCCAGAGGTCCAAGTTTTTTCTTAGAAAGGCCTCTTCTGACTTTCTCAGTTGCTTTCTTCCAATAAAACTTTATTTACAAAAATAAGAAGTTCGGCCAGTGTGGCAGCTCACACCTATAATCCAGCACTCTGGGAGGCCAAGGTGGGTGGATCGCCTGAGCTCATGGGTTTGAGACCAGCCTGAGCAAGAGCAAGACTCTGTCTCTAAAAATAGCCAGGTGTTGTGGCAGGCATCTGTAGTCCCAGCTACTGGGGAGGCTGAAGCAAGAAAACCACTTGAGCCCAGGAGTTTGAAATTGCTGTGAGCTGTAATGCCACAGCACTACTGAGGGCAACATAGTGAGACTCTTGTCTCCAAAAAAAAAAAAAAAAAAGGAAGTTTGCTGCCAAGCAGAGTCCAAGCTACTAGGGAGGCCAGGCAAGAGGAGGACAGCTTGAGTCAAGGAGTTCAAGCTGGAGGGAGTTCAAGACCAACCTGGGCAACACAGCAGACTTCATCTCATTAGGAAAATAAATAAATAAATAAATAAGAAATAGGGGCTCAGTGCCATAGCACAGTGGTTATGGCACCAGCCACATACACCAAAGTTAGTAGGTTCAAACCCGGCCTGGCCCAGTTAAACAACTGCAACAAAAAAAATAATCGGGCGTTGTGGTAGGCACCTCTAGTCCTAGCTACTTGGGTCAATGTCTAAGGCAACAACCACATACAACTAAGATGGCGGGTTCAAATCCAGCCCAGCCCACCAAACAACAATGCCGGCTGCAACCAAAAAATAGCCAGGCGTTGTGGCGGGCGCCTGTGGTCCCAGCTACTTGGGAGGCTGAGGCAAGAGAATCACTTGAGCCCAAGAGTTGGAGGTTGCTGTGAGCTGTGATGCCATAGCACTCTACCCAGGGTAAAAGCTTGAGGCTCTGTCTCAAAAAAAAAAAAAAAAATAGATAGGCGTGGGCAATGCCTGCGGCTCAGTGAGTAGGGCGCTGGTCCCATATACCAAGGGTGGTGGGTTCAAACCCAGCCCCAGCCAAAGTGCAACAAAAAAATAGCCCAGCATTGTGGCAGGTGCCTGTGGTCCCAGCTACCTGGGAGGCTGAGGCAAGAGAATCGCCTAATCCCAGGAATTAGAGGTTGCTGTGAGCTGTGTGACACCACAGCACTCTACCAAGAGTGATAAAGTGAGACTTTGTCTCTACAAAAAAAAAAAAAGATATGTCTTTTAGTCCCAGCTACTTAGGAGGCTGAAACCAGAGAATCACTTGAGCCTAGGAGTTTGAGGTTGCTGTGAGCTATGACATCACAGCACTCTACTGAGGGCAACATAGTGAGATTCTGTCTCAAAAAAAAAGAAAAAGACAGACAATTCAGTGTAAAAATGGGCAAAAGGAAGGTTGCAAATGAGGATGCCCAAAACAGCTAAGCTACGTACAGTGGGTCAAGCCTGTAATCCCAGTACTTTAGAAGGCCAAGGTGGGAGGACCCCTTGAGGTGTGATCCCAACACTTTAGTGTGGGTGACAGAAGGAGACCCTGTTCCTAATATAAAAAGACAAACAAAAATAGCTAGCAAATCTTTTTTTTTTTTTTTTTTTTGAGACAGAGCCTCAAGCTATACCCCTGGGTAGAGTGCCATGGCATTACAGCTCACAGCAACCTCCAACTCCTGGGCTCAAGCGAGTCTCCTGCCTCCACCTCCCAAGTAGCTGGGACCACAGGCGCCCGCCACAACACCCGGCTACTTTTTGGTTGCAGCTGT
>CAUYTI010071833.1:0-27778 GCA_963575145.1 Galago senegalensis
AAGTACGCTCTTCAATCTTCTCTCTTGCCTCTGCTCCAAACCATCAGCTAATTTGCTAAGCTTCTGTCCTTTCAGCCTCCTTCTGGACGGGAGCTTCTGTAAAAAGCTGGCTGCAGTTCGCCATCTTGGCTCCGCCCCCGCAACCTTTGGATTTCTAAAGGTTTCTAGAAATTGTTCTCTACTAATGGGGAGGGCATCCTATAGGAGGCATCTATTCCTTGTGGTATTTTGTGCTCCTGGCCCATCAGGCACTGCTGATTTATTGACCTGTAGGTAATAAAAATTCGCTGTTTGCTTTTTGGGGGTGAAGTTTTAGAGGAAGCAGAGTAGCAAGTGTCTACTATTACTTCTTGGCCTATGTTTGTTAGTAGGAGGCTGCCCCAGAGCAGACCCCAGCAATCCACTCTCTGTCTGGTTCAGGTTTGGCCTTGTGTTAGGGGGACATCAGGCCTAGGAAGAATACTGTCTTCTGAAGCAGCCTGAGGAGTGTGACTTGGTGTTCAGTCATCTCACGTTCGTAGAGTCCCAAGCTAAGGCATTTAATGCCTTAAAAATTTCAGGAAGCCTGACCCTTAGAGCTTAGGGTCCTGAAAATTGGAAATTATCTGATCTTGCACCTTTGGAGACTTCTGTAGTTTGTAAAGATAGCTTCGGCGCTGTTCACCCCAGAGTGTGTGTCTCACTGGACTCTCTGCGGAAGTTTAGCAGCTGTTTTGCAAGGGTAGGACTGGATGTTATGGGCGGCGCTGTGTTACCCAAAGCAAAGTGCTTTGTTTTGTTTTTTTCATTGTGAGAGTTCTCAGAGCATGTGATATGTGAATGTGCATTAGGACTATCCAAGAGGGGAACGGGATATATATTTGGCCGTGCTTTCTGAGAAACTCACTTGGCATATGTTAAGACAGAAGTTTCAGAGAAGAGGGATCACAAATTTTCTGCACAGTTTGGGAATTTAGAAGAATGTTTTTTATGTGCAGTAGCATCTTTTCCTTTTTGCCACAGGTTTGGTGATGTGGAGACAGGGGCCAACTTGGGACTGGAAAGAAAGGGGAGCTAGGAATTTGTTACAGAGCAGTAGAGTAAAGATTTTAATGAACTGTCATAAAAGGGAGATGCTAAGCGAGGTTTCTGTCACGGGACAAGATGCATTTACTTAAGACATTGGCCAAATTGTTGTTCTTATTTGTCTCATTATTTTATTTCTAAAGGCATTTAAAATGCACTAGCTAGTATGTATTAAGAGTGAAAAATTATCTGAAAATGACTTAAGAATGGTTCCTGCTCTTTCAGATGTTTACTGGCCATTTGTCTGAAATAAAAAGCTTCTGTTCATGTCTTCTGTCCATTTTTTAACTGGGCAGTTTGATGTTTTTCCTTGCTGATTTGTTTGAGTTCTTTGCAGATTCTGGTTATTAGTCCTTTATCAGAGGTATAGCTTGCAAATATTTTCTCCCATTCCGTGGCTTGTCTCTCTGCTCTGTTGATTATTTCCTTCACTGTCCAGAAGCCTTTGCATTCTGTTATGTCCCATCTATTTATTTTTGTTGTTGTTGTAATTGCCATTAGGGTCTTCTTCATAAATTCTTTGTCTACCAGAGGTGTTTCACGTCTGCCTGCGGGCCACATACAGATTGTGTGAGGACTGTTTTGCTTATTTGTGGTGTCAGATACAGTGAACAGTATGCAAGGACTTTTTTTTTTTTTTTGTTCATCAGCTTTCATTAGTGTTTGTGTGTTTAAAGTGTGGGCCAGGACAACGCTTATTCTCCCAAGGGCTGGCAAAAAGGCTGGACACTGAATATTTAGAAGAGCTTTTCCTACATTTTCTTTCAGAATTCTTAGGACTTCATGCCTTACATTTAAGTCCTTGGTCCATCTTGAATTAATTTTTGTGAGTGGTAAGAGATACGGATCCTGTTTCGTTCTTCTGCATGTGGCTATCCAGTTTTCCCAGCACCATTTATTGAATAAGAATTCTTTTCCCCAGTGTATATTATTGTCTGCTTTGTGAAAGAGCAGTTGGCTGTATATGGGTGGTTTTCTTAATTATATAACATAATCTCAAGAATAAACTTTTGTTAATTCGAATTGTTTTTAAGTCTACTGTATAATTGGATAGCATTGAATCTATAAGTCATCTTGGGTAGTACGGATATTTTAACAATGTTGATTCTTCTGATCCTCAGTCATGATATATTTTTCTATTTGTTGATGTCATCAGCAATTTTTTTCCTCAGTGTTTTGTAGTTCTCTGTGTAGAGAGCTTTCGCGTTGGTTAAGTATAATTCTAGGTATTGTTAAAACCACAATGAGATATCACCTTATCCCACTTAGAATGGCTTTTATTAAAAAGTCCAAAAATAATAGATGCTGGTGTAGATGCAGAGAGAAAGACAATTGGTAGGACTGCAAATTAGTACAACTCTATGTAAACAGTATGGAAATTCCTGAAAGGACTCAACATAGACCTTACCATTTGATCCAGCAATCCCACTACAGGGTATTTGCCCAAAGGAAAAGAAATTGTTTTATCCAAAAAAAAACCCCACAAACAAACCAGCAAAAACACATGCACTTAAATGTTTATTGCAACACAATTCACAATTGCAAAGTTGTGGAATCAGCCTAATTACCCATCAATTCATGAGTGGATTGACAAAATGTGGTATATGTTTACCACAGAATCCTACTCAGCCATAAAGGATGCCTTTTGCAATAATTTGGATGGGACTGGGAGACCATTATCCTAAGTGACGTATATGAAGAATGGATAACAAATACCATGTGTACTTGATATTAAATTGGGACTAACCAAGGAGTACACATGTGCTCAGAAGGAAGTAAAATGCAATGGAAATCAAACGGGGATGGGTGGGGGAGTAGGAGGATATGGGTGAAATCCTACCTAACAGGTGCAGTGAACACTATTGAAGCATTAAAAAAGCTATCTCTGTAACCAGAAACCTTTGTACCATTTTCAAGTTTTAAAAAATGTTTAAAAAGACAAAAAATGGGCTTGGCACCTGTGGCTCAAGTGACTAAGGCACCAGCCACATACACCTAAGGTAGCAGGTTTCAATCCAGCCCGGGCTCCAAACAACAATGACGGCTGCAACCAAAAAATAGCTGGGCGTTGTGGTGGGTGCCTGTGGTCCCAGCTACTTGGAAGGCAGAGGCAGGAGACTCGCTTGAGGCTAGGAGTTGGAGGTTGCTGTGAGCTGTGACGCCACAGCACTCTACCCCGGGGGACAGCTTGAGGTTCTATCTCAAAAAAAAAAAAAAAAAAAAGACAAAAAATGTTTTTTGCTGCTTTTGAAAGTGGAAAAATTAGAGAAGTAAACAATATAAGTTTTAATAATTTCTAATAATTAAATTGTATTTTAGATGGATTTAGGAATAAATTATCTCCATTATTAAAGGCTAACAGATAAAAGTAAACTTGGCATTTATTTCTCAAATTATCAAAGACACTGTGAAGAAGCCTCAATTTCAGCTGTTTAGAATGTACTATTCAGTGTCTTAAAATATGTTTTATTGCTTCTGTGCAATCCCATTAGGCCTTTTTTTTTTTTAACGATGTCACTAATTATCTCCTACATTGTACTTTTTTTTTTACTTGCCTAGAATATGATTTCTGGAATACAGTTGAAACATACTTTGTTATCATATGGTGCGTTAATCAGGGGCTTTCAGAGAGATGGAACCATTAGGTGATGAGAGGGGATGTTATGGACACAGGCTCGTGTGATCCTGGAGGCTGAGAAGTCCCACACCGGGGCTGTCTGCAAGCTGGAGCCCCCAGATGCTAGTAGCATGGCTCAGTCCAAGTACAAAAGCCCAGAACCAGCGAACTTGACAGTGTAACTCTCAGTCCACATCTGGAAACTGAGGACCTGGGGGCTGCTGGATTAAGTTCTGGAGTCCAAAGGCCAGAGAGCCTGGAATTCTGATGTTCAAGGGCAGGAGAGGAATAGTGTACCAGCTCCAGCAGAGGGAGAGAGAGAAATCACCCTTTCTTTGCCTTTTTGTTCTGTCTTTGCTCCCTAGGAGGATGGATGGTGCCTACCCACGTTGGGGGTAGATCTTCTCTGCTGAGTCCGCTGACTCACATGCCAATCTTCTCTGGAAATACCCTCCCAGACACAATTAGAAACCACATTTTACTAGTTCTCTAGATGTTCTTCAATATAGTTGACACCTAAAATTAACCATCGTATGTGCTATATTGTGGCATATCACAGTCAAATTATGCCCCATATTGCAACTACATACTACATAAGTTTTATACAAAACAGCTGCTTTTGGTGCAAGAATTGGTTAGGTCTCCTGACATCAGTATTATAAATGAGTTGCTCAGGGAAAACTCTTGTAATTAAACAGACTTCCATTCTGTTACCACCAATTCATAGAGGTTATATGATTTGGGGTTTTAGTTTCTGTGGAATATGGGCCCTGGATATCATCTCAATTTTGTACATACTAAGATAAAATAAATACCTTGTTCCTGAGAAAAATATGATAGTAGTTGTTCACCTCCAGTAAATTAATTCAGCCTTGCAGTGGCTGTCTTCTTGTGATTAGGAGTCAGTCTGTAACCTAAGATAATACACGTTTCTCTCTTCCTCTGTGTAGACTGTATTTTAAATGAAGCTGGACCTATTTCAATGTTGGATCAACACTGTTTAGGTGTTTAAATGATCCAGGTTCTAATTTTCAAGTTTCTTGTTTCAAAAGAAAAATTTAGTTTGTCATTTTATGTGAAATAGGACAGATTCTCAAGGAGGAAGGGACAAATGGCAGCTGAACGTTTCACTTGTTCTATTTATGTTTTTATTATTTATATAGGAAGAATGCAAAATGGGGAGGTACATTTGGGAGTGTTAACTCATTTTTCGGTCCAGTAGCCTTGGTTTTATTTCATATTTTCAGGAGACTCATAAGAAGCCTACTCCTCTTCAAGCTCTGGCCATTAGAGATGCCTATTTCCTGATGATTTACTTAAATTTAAAACATGGTACTTGTGATCCATGTCTTCCATAGCTATAAAAATAGTCATAAAATATGTATCACAGTGCTGGGGAAACATATCATCCAGCACCATAATTCATTACAGAATACTGGATAATTAGATTGTTTCTTAACACTTCAAGTTTCAGCTGTGGCTTAGTAACCTCTTAAACGTTTCATCAATGGACTTGTAATTTGTGGTTGATGGTAACCTAATACTTTGTAAACTTATACTTCCACGGTCTGATTCATACATACGGACACAGCATTTTCAAGTTCATAAATGAGTCACAACTTTGAAATGGGCCCTTCATGTTATAAAAGTCAGCAGTTTGAAAGCATTCATCCTGCATCTGATTTGCAAAGAAAGCACCTACTCTCATTGTAATGTTTGCCAGATAAATTGATCATTAGAGTCTTGTGGAAAGACAAGAAAATACTCTGTCAAATTTTCTCTTCATTTTAATATACTTGTGCTTTGTGTGTTACCCTACCTCCTGGAAAAACAATAAGGAATACGATTTGTTGGCAAGGGGCTTTGAGACTCTGGTGAAGGAATGAAGGTTGAAAATACCAGCAGGGATTAAATTCAAGTAGGAAAAACTAAATGCTGAACAGGTCAGGAATGGAACCTCAGTGAGCTCATAGGCAGTTCGTTACAGACTTCTCCATCCTGACATCCATAGTGATGGACACGTGTTATGAAATATGGGTCTCGAGTGCCTTCTGACTTAGGGAAGTCCCTTGAATCATCCGTATAGTATATCAGCAGGGTGTGTGTCTGCAGTCCTGGACGGCATCCTCATGCAAGTCAGCTTCAGAACCACTGTGCCAGATAGAAAGAACATAAAGTTTAAAATTAATGCATTTCTTAGATAAATGATTCTCGAGATGCCAAAGGTCTCTGAATGAAGACTAAAGGTCTTCTCCAGATTCCAAAGGTCTCATAAATGATTTGATTGGAGGAAACTCAAGTGTTTCCTCCTCCTTCCAGGATTTTCTGCATTCCATTTCTTTTCGAACTTTGTTAATGGAGAGTTACATTAAAATAAAAGAAATTCATAACATAAAAGTACTTTTATGTGCAACGAAATGTATGAATTTTGGACATTCACTGAGCTTGGACAAATCTGCC
This sequence comes from Galago senegalensis, assembly GCA_963575145.1. Classification (NCBI taxonomy): domain Eukaryota; kingdom Metazoa; phylum Chordata; class Mammalia; order Primates; family Galagidae; genus Galago; species Galago senegalensis. Next base: position 6,143 of record CAUYTI010071833.1, read on the forward strand.
TTATAGAACTTTTGAACTTTTTAAATCTATTTTTAAATTTCAGATTAATATTAAGGATACACACGATTAGGTTACATTGTTTGCATTTGTTAGGTAAAGTCCAAGTTGTACTTGAGCCCTTCACTCAGGAAGGGTGCCCTGTCTCCCTACATTTTACCAGTTAGGCGAGAGCTTACCAAACCCCCTCCCCACTTCCTGAACTTACCTGTGGTTTTCTCTGGTGTCGAAGTGTCATTGTTCATTAGTATTAGGATTGAGCACATTGGATACTTTTCCATTCTTGTGATACTTAAGAGAATGTTCTCCAAATCCCTCTAGGTGAATACAAACTATGTAAAGTTTCCATCTTTCTTTATGGCTGAATAGTGTTCCACGGCATACGTATACCACAGTTTATCCATCTGTGGGTTGATGGGCAATTGAGTTGTGGTGATTGTGAATTGAGCTGTGATAAACATTGTAGTGCAAATGTTCTTTATGGCAAAATGCTTGTTTTTTCTTCTGTGTAGATACCTAGTAGTGGGATTGCGAGATCAAATGGAAGGTCTACTTTTAGGTCTTTGAGGATTCTCCATACTTCTCTCCAAGGGAGTATTAGTTTGCTGGCTGCAGAGGAAAGGGACCCTTGCACACTGTTAGTGGGATTGCAAACTAATACTCCCTATGGCTACTGTGAATACCTGTTACTGTGAACTTTTGCTCATAGTGTCCAGGTGTACATCATTTTTTTTTTCTCAGACATCTAAAAGTGTGTCAGTTAAATCCCTTTTAGCAGTTAACAATGTATGAGGGTTATAGTTTCATCCATCCTTGAGAATATTATCACTCATTCATATAGATAGATAGATAGATATAGACACACACAAACATACTCCTTCATATCCGTGTATATGGATCTGTGGCATTGTCATGTGCATATGTTTAAACATGCACATTTGTATCTTCGTATGCATATACACACATATACATGGTCTTAAAAAATATTTATATAGTCCTATAGCCATTATAGTGAGTGTAAAATGGTACCTTACTGTGACGTGATGTGAAATCCTCTAATGCAGTGGTTCTCAACCTTTCTCAACCTTCCACAACCCTTTAACACAGTTCCTGTGGGTCGTGACCCACAGGTTGAGAACTGCTGCTCTCATGACTAATGATGGTGAATAACTTTTCATATTATCATTAGTTCTTTGTATATTGTCCATTTTTTCCTTTTCATTTTCATTGTGTTTTTTGAGCAGGTTAAAGCTATGTAGACTTGGCTTTTTCTAAATCAGCCTTGCCTCCCAAAGCCACGTAAGAAAAAAGCTGGTTAAACAGACCCAGTGCACTGCATGTCCTTTGAAGAGGCTTAACTCCCGTGTTCAGTTCTCTGCTTCAGATGCTTCTCCCTGCTGCCCTTTTTCTACCCTGAAGTCTTTCTTTTCTAGGAACCACTATTTTCTAGTAACAGCAAAGAGAGGAAAGAGCAAAGGAGAATGGTTTTCAACCCTACTTTAAAAAGGAAAATCTTTCCAGGTCTTATATGGCTTTGGTGATTGTAGTAGCTGTAAAAAATGAAGCCCAGAGAAGATTGGTCTTTTTTTTTTTTTTTTTTTGTCACTTAGGGTGAAGAATTCCTAACTTGCCTCCAGTGGAGATATTTAAGATTCTTTTTGTTTTCTCCCCCAGTTGAGACAATAATTTGTTTTGATTGATCCATAGCTTTCTTCATGACCAAAATCTGTAAGGTGTCTGACCCCGTTTAAGGAATGTAACTAGACACTATGAAAAAACAAGTTCCTCCCTCTCCTCTCTGCATCCTTGCTGGATGTACCACGGTCCACAGTCATGACTTTGGAAGAGTGATGCTCTAGCCCTGGGCTCTTTGCCCAGATGACCATTGTTTCACTATTCTTTGTAGCATGCTTTGTATCACAGTGACAGATATTATAATATAGCTCGTAGGGAGGTGGCAATTGATTTTAACCCACGGTATTCTTGATGCCACCATAGCTCAAGGGACAAAGATGGTTGATTGACTACTGCCCAATATCTTTGCATAAAGGTCTCCTCTCATAATTTACTCTTCTAAAATTTTTATGTTTCATATAAAATACACTGGTTTTAGTTTATTACATTGTATTTAATACTCTAATAGAAGAATATATATTTAAAAGCAAGCTTGTATAGAATTTTGGTATCTAATGTAGTGGTTTTAGAATCTCCTAGGTAACCTCATGGTTTGTAAATATGGAATCCTTGAAGTAAGATATAAACTTTTCAGATCCAGTTTATTAACAAGAAAGCTCTTTCATGTCAGTGGTTATGGTAAGAAGTTAAATGTAGTGATTTTCTTGTTTTCAGAAATGGTGCCAGTATTTCTTGTGATTGAGCACATGAGCTGTTTTTCAACAAAACTGGAGCTATGCTCGACATCTATGGAGAATCACCCTGAATCTCCAGTTTGTATTATTTTGGGGTGATACTTTTTGTTCTAGAGGACGTAATATTTTAATATAAAACGTCTCTTATACAAAAAGATCATCTCTGGTGATAATTTTAACTTAGTTTAATGGTGACTACTCCTTAGAATTTCCAGCTTGCTGAATGTCTGGAAGGGAGGGAATACGCTTGTATTTACCACCGTTACGCTTACCTGCCTACTGTGCCTTCTACTATTTAGTTTTAGTAGTGTATTTTTGATCTAGTTTGTTTTTTGAAATGGAATCTAAGAAGTTTGGAGGTATCACCGTGAAGTGAGAAGCTCCACCAGAATCAGGTTCCTCAGTGGCAGAAACCATATTTGATGCTGTCTTAATCCCCACAAAGCCTGGAGCCCTTAGTATCTGGGCCAGACAAAACCTTACAAGTCTTCTGATTCCATGAGGCCAAGAGCAACATCAACTCCCATCACTCCTTGAAGACTTGTGGGGTAGATGTTCCCATGTAAATGTGTACCCATCAGAACAATAGAAGGCTGATTGTTTAACACTTAATGAATGACCTAATGTATTAAAAATTAATCTTACAAGGCTCATTATTAAAAATAGTACTAGTGGGAATAATACATGTTAAATGTGAAAAAAATTCTTACAACTTTTTTGTTATCTTCTAGAGACTGGTTCATTTGCAAGGTAATTAGCATTTTCCCATTTAGGAAGTTAGCAAAGGTTAATGAGGAGCTCTGTGTTCATTTAAAATTCCCATACAGCAGGGGCGAAAATAGGGCCTGGGGAATGTTTGAGTCCTGGGAAATCCGAAACCTTCCTCACCTGTGAACTGAGAGGGGGAGGCCTGGCAGAAACGTCCCAGCACTGCCTGGAACCCTCTTCTGTGTTCAAGCGGGAAGTGTTTCCATTTTCTCCGCTGGAGCACGTGGCCTCCAGTTTCTGTCTTTCATCCTGGGTGTGTTACCTTGTGGGCACTCAGCAACCACATGATCCGCAGCCCGGGGCTGGGGCAGAGGGAACTCTGTTCTGAGGTAGTGAGTGACAGAGCTCCAGAGTGCAGAGAGACCGACAGACAGACGCATGTGGCCGTGAGGCAGCCCTCCATCTGTGCTGTCATGGAACTGCCCATTTTCTTAGATCACTGCTCATGTCCTCTCTGCCACTCGGTTTCATCCTGCTGGGCATTCAATTTCCTGAGTACTTCCCGCAAGCTTCCTTCACAGGGCTGGGAAAGCAGCAGAGCTCCCGTGGGAATTGCACACAGCCAGCCTTACTCACCGTGGTCCACAGGACCTCTGAGAACACCCTCCCCCCACAGCCTCTGGAGAACCAGCGTCCTAAGTTTAAACCCCCAGGTTTCCCTTCCTCCTCCTGGTGTATCTCTGAGTAACCGTATCACTGAGTGGTTCCGAGTAGACTGGTTTCAAGAGAAAATAAGATTTTTTTTTCCCATTGATCTTTATCCAGTTTTGCTTTTAAACCAGATTTTATCTGAGCTAGACTTGGTCTTAATTTGTACTTCTTACTGATCATTTTTTTTGTAGGGACAAACAGCAGCCAGAATTGAGGAAATGAAAATATTCTTTTCAGCATGCTGAGCTAGCCAAAGCAGAGGTCAGTGAACTAGGCCTGGGGGGCCACATCTGGTCCTTTGCTTCTTGATGTAAAGCCCACCAGCTAAGAATTGTTTTTAAGATTTTGAGGGGAAGAAAAGAATGTGTGACAGAGACTGTATGTGGTTTGTAAAATCTAAAATACATACTACCTAGCCTTGTATGTGACGAGTTTGCCAACCTCAGTATAAAGTAGCATCATATTTCTCAAACTTCTTGTAGGCACTACGTGATATTATGAAATACAAAGAATTTAAAATTTATTACTTTGGGGTCAGACGATGGATTTCTATTTGTTGAAGCTTAAATCAGGACATATCACCCCACCCCCAGATATTCTCTGTAATATCTCTAGCCATGAATACAAACTACTTTTTTTGGTAGCCAACCTTCAGACATTGACATTGGTTCAGCTGATGTTAGGTACGTTGTGTACCATACTCAGGTTAATCAGTAACCTACACTCCTCTGACTAGTGCTAACTAGATACAGGAATCATTCATTTTTATACGTGCTGAACAAAAACTACCTTCTCTGTCCACCTAAAGAAAATACAGCCAGATATGAAAGAATTGCTCTGATCTCTTGTAAAATCTATTCTCCTTGGTTTTAACTTCCTCGACCTTGAGTAACATCAGTACAAACACTGAATCATTAAGAAATCTAATCTAGAAGTTGTGGAGGCAAAGGTCTCGGGATGGACTTGGAACTGAGACCCCCACAAAAAATAATCATTGAACACTGGCAGAATGTCTTTCCTTTGACTAGGAAAGTAACCCAAAGTCTTCTGACAGTGTAGCTCTCAGCAGTACAAAAACTGAGCTATGATAAAGCAGTGGCTCCATGATCGTTCTTCTTAGGGCAGTTATAAGGGTAAAATCATGTTTATTGCTGCTATGTAATGGAGTATTGTAATAAAATATCAATATTGCCTTTGCCCCATGGTCTCTGCTTCCAAATGAAAGACTCCTTCTACCAAGTGAAGTATATGTTTCTTAAACCTGGGAGAAATTTACCAGCAAGAGATTAAAATAATTCCTCTTTGATTTTCTAGTAATCATCACCATTAAGACCTCTCTTGAGGTTTGCTTGCCATCTCTCCTAAGCATTACTTCCTTTTCCATACACATAATGTTCATTCCTTAGAAGACTGTAAAGGAAGATTCTATAATTCTGTTAAGATACCAGATACCAGGTTGCACCTGTTGCTCAAAGGAGTAGGGCACCAGCCCCGTATGCCAGAGGTAGCGGGTTCAAACCCAACCCCGGCCAAAAACAGAAAGAAAAAAAAAGATACCAGATACCAGGTGGGGGGCAATGTTGTGGTTGTAATAACATTTTTTACATTAAATCATGAAAGCTCTCATAGAACATGTTTTATTGAAAATACAGAAATTTAATGGCGTGTTTTCCTGATATGAGTTTCATGTTACGGTAAGATAATAGCTTTCCTCTCCCTACTTTTTCATTCTGTTTGATCCTTCAGACAGGCTATAGATTTAGCTTGTCTTGGCTGGGCCTGCTTTGGCCCCAAAGACTATCATCTCATAGTTTTCAAGCCAGGTAAGTAATATTTCTCTCCTTCCACACAGATTTTGATTGAAACATTAAGAAAGACGGTTTCAGATGTGACTAAAAATATGGGCCTTCTTTCTCAAAACAAGTTTTTTTTTTTAATTAGATCATAACTGTGTACACTGATACTGCCATGGGGTACAGTGTGCTATTTTTATATACAATTTGAAATATTTTCATCAAACTGGTTAACATAGGCTTCATGGCATTTTCTTAGTTATTGTGCTAAGACATTTATATTCTTCGTTTAGAAAGATTCACTGAATGCTGCAGATTTTTGTACCTTTCTAGTACAGCCTGAATTTGTTTGTCTTTACTACTTTTCCATCTATTTTGCACAAAGCTTTGGACAGTCTTGATTTAAGCATGTATTATGTTTTCTTTTTATAGATGGTCTCTGTTGGAAAGGAAGAATTCCTGAGGTTTGGTTATTAGTGAACCAATATTTTTGAAATTATACAAAAACAAATTTTTATTTTTTTATTATTATTTTTTTTTTTTGCATTTTTTGGCAGGGGCTGGGTTTGAACCCGCCACCTCCAGCATATGGGGCCAGCGCCCTACTCCTTTGAGCCACAGGTGCCACCCACAAAAACAAATTTTAAAAAAGACAACATGTGAGTTAGGTGTTCCTAAGGTATATTAAATTTAAAAAGAATGTACCCTTAATTTGGCCACCTTGATGCAATTTGAAATTAATCTTCTTGGTCTTTTTTGAAAGAAAGCCACACGGCCTTTGAACTACCTCTGTGTTTCACAGTTTTTCGTGATCAGTTTTGAGTCCCTGGTGTTCTACTAAAACCATTTTGCTGATCAAGTTCCTCTAGAATCACAGCTTAGGCACAGGGGGAGAGTGTGAATGGATCAGGAGAACTTGGGCTGCTGTAGCAGGCAGCTGAAACTGAGGTGCTTGTCTTAGACATGTCTCCCTGCTGTAGACACGAATGTTGGTGTCCTCCAAAAGTCACATGGTGAAACCTGGTTTCCATCATGATGGTATTTGGAGACGGGGGCTTGGGAGGTGATCAAGACATGAGAGTGGGGGGTCTCACGAATAGAATTAAGGTGCTTATAAAAAGAGACCCCAGAGGGCTTCCTGGCCCCTTGCTGTGTGATGGTGGGTCCGCACCAGACGCCGAATCTGCCTGCAACTTTAGCTTGGACTTCCCAGCCTCCAGAGTGAGAAATCAATGTCTGTTATTTATAACCCAATCAGACGGTGGCGTTCTGGTATAGCAGCCCAAACAGACTAAGATACTTACTCTTCCATAAAAACAGAAAAAGAGACTGTGTATACAAGTCTGTTAAAGACTAAAAATGGTTAGGCATTCCAAAAAAAAAAAAAAAAAAAGACCATCTATTATTTGAATGTCCTCTTTTAAATACCCGTCAGTATGTGTGCCCATGCTGTCTCTCCCAGAATTTTCTTTGTGCACAGCTGTGGGCTGTTTTCTTTGAGCAGACGTGGGCAGACCATCATCAGAGACTCCTAAGTGACTGGCATGGATCTGGCTGGAATCTTTTAGAAAGCACATGCTATTAAGGTTGGTCAGTGTTTCGCCACACAAATGATTAGCACTTTTATAATCATACGTTATATCAGCCTGAGGTCTATCGTTTGACCAGATACTGTCCTAGAAGTTAAAAGGCAGAAATTATATTATGTAGTAAATAGAGTTGAACAGAGATGTCCACACATGTCCAGCACCCGGGTTGGCACAGCGCTGGTGTTCGGTAAATGCAGTGTCAGGAAGAGTCACATAGCAAAGCGCGTTTTTCCACATTTTCAGGGAGCGCTATCTAACTAACTCACTGCTTGAGGGCAGGGATGGTGGTCCTAATTTTCTCTGTGCCTGGCACCAAGTATTAAACCTAAAACAGAGCTGGCTGCTTAAAACAACAAACAAAACAGTTATTGGATGAGAGAATCAGGGGCTAACTCTAAATATTTTGCTAGAATTTTTAAGGTCCTTTCTTCATTGTGTCCTCGGATATAAACAGATTAGAATATAGTTCTCTTCCCACCCCCACCCTCTTCTGGAAAAAGACACAAGCAGCAAATCAGAATGGCATGATATGATTCTAAATAAGGAGGTTGATAGAAAGATGCCCTCTCCAGGGACTTAGGAAATGTTTCAGAAGTTGGATTTTACTCTGTAAGTTAGAGTTGCCTTGATTTATATTGAGACCTATTTCTAAAGGTCCTCATGTATTAAAAGGAAAAAAATCCTACGAACGTGTCCGGGGCAGCCAGTAAATGAGATGGAAAATTCCCACCTCTTATCTCATTTACAAACATTCATAGGGGCATTGCCACTTGCCTGTGGGAAGCATAAATATAAAAATGGCATCGTCTTTGCCCTCTGAGAATTTATAATAGAAGGCTGGGCATGGTGGCTCATGCCTGTAATCCTAGGACTCTGAGGAGGGTGCATTGCCTGAGCTCACAGGTTCTAGACCAGCCTGAGCAAGAGTGAGACCCTGTCTCTAAAAATAGCTGGGTGTTGTAGTGGGCACTTCTTGTTGGGAGGCTGAGATAAGAGAATCGCTTGAACCCAGGAGTTTGAGGTTGCTATGAGCTGTGATACCACGGCACTCTGCTGAGGGGGACAAAGTAACACTGTATCTCAAAAAAAAAAAAAAAGAATTTATAATAGGTAAATGTATAAACAAATTGTAACATGGGGAAGAATGAGCGCCATAATCAAGAGACAAGCGCGCTGATCATTATAATTTTAAAACCTACAGGAAGACATTATAGAAAAAGAAATTGGAGTTGAGGCTTCAAAGCAGAATTTCAAAAGGCCCCAAAGTCAGGCAGTCTATGCCAGAGTGGAGAAGGACCAGCATCATCAAGGGCATGGAGAAGAGAGAGGCAGGAAGGGTCACAGTGAAGAATTTATGAAGAAGGGTTGCCCTGGTGATTAAGCCTAATGGGGGCTGATCCATGGGAAAATAAAGAGCCTGAATGTTATTCCAAATACTTGTTCCCAAATACTTTTGTAGTGATATTTATGCTACCTGCATTGTTATTTATTTGAACTTTTATTTACAATTTTATTTTATTTTGCTTCTATTTTCTTGATACAGAGTCTCAGTTCCCTTTACTCACCACAGGTGCCTGCCACAATGCCTGGCTATTTTTTTTTAAGAGGCGGGGATCTCACTTTTGCTCAGGGTGGTCTCAAACTCCTGAGCTCAGGCAAGCTACCTGCCTCAGCCTCCCAGAGTGCTGGGATTACAGGTGTGAGCCACGATGCTGGCCTATTTGAATTTTTATTAAATTGATATTTTTCTTAACTTCCTTTACTTTTACTTACCCTGTGACAAATTTTAAACTAATATTACTTGTTCTGAATAAATTCAGAAAATCAAGCATTCCTGATAAATTCTAATTTGACACTGTTCCTTCCCTAGCGCCCTGTGTTAAACCTGTAGCCTTGTTACAAAGGTGGATCAGCAAATGTCAGAGGCCAGACCCTGACTGGCTGGTACTAAACTGAGGCTTTTCCTTAGCCAGGCCGGAAGGATCAAAATGAAAACAAGTTACATGCTAAGATATATAATATTTTTCAATCTTGAATTTTTGTGCTTAAAATTCATCTAAATTCCCTCCTAAAAGTTTGGCCTGTACCACTGCCTGCCTGCCCTGTGCCTTTGGAAACTGTTAGTTTCGGATGTCAGAGTAATATTAGCACTCACATTTTAGAAAGAGAACCCTGGCAGCAATGTAAGGGGCAGCTGGGACAGGCCTGGAGCTGGAAACAGGAAAACCAGCTGAGAGGCTGTCACAGCGCCTCGGCTAGAGGGGAGGGTCCCCACTGAAGGAGGGAACCTTCAGTGCTCATGACTGAGGGCCTAGTACCTGTGACCCAGGAGGTCTGCCAAGGGAATTCTAAGATTCCTCATTTGTGTGAACTGGTGAAGGTTGCTGGTATTTAAAATACATACATGTGGAACACGAGAGGAGAGAATTGAAGATGCACTGGTGAAATTTATCTTGGAAATATTGAAAGATTAGAAGACAAAAAGGTGGTCAAAAACATAAGCCTGGGTACAATCACCTAGAGAGATTGGTAAAACAGTAGGAGAGGAAGACAGGGAGAATAGGTCCAGGCTCAAGGCAGAGAAAGGGAAGTTAAGGGAATTCACATCAGGTGGCCTTTGGTGTCTGTGAAAATGGAAGCCCCAGCCATGTGTGGAAGGCAAGAGTGGTAAAGAAATGAGAATTCTAAATTCGATAAATGAAACATCGTTACAATTTGTTCTCCGCAAGGCATGGTGGGAATAAGTGGCTTTACTGTCATGCTTTTAAATATTACAGATTCAGCCTAAACATCAAAACATTGCAACTTCAGATGCACATGGCTGTTACTGGGAAGTTAAGCTCATAATCTTTTCTGGTTCCTGTGTATGCCCACAGGTCCATATTCCTACTTCTGTGGGACTTACACCAACAGAAAATGTACACATCCCTGGGTCACAGTTGCTGGATTTTGGAAATGTAGGGATGAGAGGGATTTTCATGGTTATCTTGTTCCACTATTAATTCTTGAATGCTATCAATCACACAAAAGGTCATTGAAGCCATCCTTGAAACCTCAAAGAATGACCTTACCACCTCCCAAAGAAGCCTGTTCTATTCTTGGGCCAGTCTATTCTATTTTTAAATATATTCAGTTTCCCTCAGAGTAAATAGATGGTGCCTTGACTGGCTAGCTAAACCTGAGTTTCTTGGCTCATACTCACCCTCCCCCCAACCCAATCTTAACCAGAACAAGAAGTAAGAATTATGGTGACACCATGGTGAATGGCAGCAGAATTTACTTAATAAAAATAAAGAATCTCTTCCATTTAATTATGTTTGAAAAGGTTTAAATATTTACAGTGAAAGGTGAAAAGATTTTTTAAAGCATTGTGTTTCTTCAGACCTTCTAAAACATTCATTTCTAGCCCAGTAAGCGTCTCGCCTCTCTGCCTACCTGAGATTGTATTATCATGACTATCCGTGTTGATCACCAGGCCATCTCCTTGATGGCCATCACCGTCTCCTTGACACAGTGGCCACTGTCATTCACGCGCTGCTTTCTTTATCCATCTGTCACCTGCAGATTGAGTGCCTGCTTCGTGGTAGACTCTGTTCTAGCACCAGGGGAGAACAGTGACAATTTGCTTACCTTCTACTGACTCCTCTGTAGATCTTCAGAGGGTCTAGCCCAGATCCACAGAGAGCTGCTAAATCAATGAAATGTATCAGACAGTGGACTTGAAAATAAGTCTCTTGCTGCTGTGTAAGAATGCTGAGGTGGAGGCTTCAGTATAAGCTCCAGATTTCAAACCTCGCAGATTCGGGGGGTTTTGAGATACAATGAAAAACAAATAAGTATTTTTTAAAAATTTAAAAAAAATCTGGGTCCTGTACCTAGGCCAGGGGAAATTTGAGTGCAGCAGAGATGACGAGGTGGTGAAGGGAGGGGGATTACAGTAGTCAGTGGTGACTGCCGCCTCTCTCTTCATCCTCCTCAACAATCAGCTGCCCTTTGGTGCTGGCCTTTTACCTGCCTGGTGAGCACGGGCTTTCTGCTTGAGGCATTTATTTTCTAAGGCTGTTTAAAGCACAGCTGAACTTGGGGTGCACGTGTGAGCATGTGCAGAGGCTGAGCCTTCCTTCCCTGCCTCCCTCATGTGAACTCTAGAAGGTGATGGATACCCCAGCTGCCCTGTCACTGTCCTTCCCTTGTGCCCCTGCTGCTTGCACACTGTGGGCAGCTTGGAGAGACAAATCCTAAGGCCGGGTTCCATTTTCTTTCTAACAGTGGCATCTGCTCAACCCTCATCAGGTCCCTTCCCTGCTGTCTATAGCCTTCGCTGCCTGGTGTCCTGGCAGTAATAGCTCTGTGCAGTAGGCCCTGGGGCATAGTTGTGCTTTATTTCACCTAGGGAGGAAAAGACTTAGAATGCTTTGAGAGTAAGTCTTCTATGTACTCTTTCAGCCTATGTAAAAATTAGGAAATAAGATATTTTTCTTAAAAACAACTGGAAAACAAGAATTTGATTATTATCTTCAAGTTAAGGGGAATTAACCTTGAACTTGATGCGTGGGGGGAAGAAGGTAACATTCCCTTCGATTACATCCATGAAATGATTGTCTGTTACCATCTACATGTCTGTGAGCTTTGTCTCTTTTAGGTTCTGTGACTCCATAACTTCATTGAAAAGTTCAGAAATAAGGAACCATGAAATAGTGAATAAGACTTGTTTCCTAAACATCTCTAAGTGCATAAGTCTTTCATATAGGAATTTTTAAAAATAACTCTTGAGCTGTGTTATAAAAATAAGCATAGTTGAAATTTTTTAAGGTTTGCCCTTCCTTCATGAGAGTTCCACAAACTAAAAAGGACATAAAAAATTTTGTAAGGAGTTTGCTAGAGAGATTGTCTATTAATATCCTAAATATTCTTATAGCTTTATCAAGGGCCTTGTTCCTGAGATCTGAAAGTTTAAAAAAAAAAAAAAGAAACTAACACACATTGAAAAATGAATTGGTTTACTAATTTGCAAAATAAATGGGGTGAACTAATGAGTCTTCTCCAGCTTAGACTTTTGTGCCTTTGTGCCTACAGTGATTTGGAAGCTGTCAAGAAGCAATCCACAGATGTTTCCTTACTACAGTGATAGAGTTTTGTTGATCCATGTACATTATTTTGTACAGTCAGGTAATGTGTACTGTGGTAGACATTATATTAAGGATAATAATTTCGTGTTCTCAGGAATCATGCAGGTGTTTATATAAACCACTCACAGGTCAGCTCCAAGAAAGAAAAAAATCTTCACTCTATCTGCTTCCTACCAGTGCTCCTTAAGTCTTTGTTGAACTATTCTGAAAAATAGACATCATTGTCTCATGCATTCCAACAGGAGTAATATCCCCCCTGAGGGGACAGATGTTGGTGATTGGGGGGACGGTAAAGAAACTATACTTTTTATATCTAAAATAGGAAATGGACCTAAACCACAAAATCAGATCTATAGTATCCTATAGTATTGAACTATCATGGAGGGCAATTAATTAGGAAAACAAATGTCTAAGAAGGGTCCTAAGTAGGGGGAGGCTAGTGATCATCAAAGAGAAGGGCTGAGAAACGCCGATTATCCTAATGTTCCAGCTGGAGAATCGGGTTCAGAAAGTTCAGATAGCCTGGACATTGGTGACCTGGCAGATAAGTGATGGGGCTGTCCTCTGACCTAGGCTTGCCTGACCCTAAAGACCACAGTGGATTGTTAACATGTTAGCTGACTTTGTTTGCTGGGTCATATTTCCAGGCTTTAGGATACCTGCATTAGATACCATGTTCATAAATTTTACTGAAACGCTAATGGAGGCCCTGAGACATTGGAGAGTGGTGCCCTGACTGTTTCTAAGCAGGCCTTCGTGTTGTACAGATGAGTGGCCTCCACTAGCACATGTGCTAGATTCATTTTACTTATTTCTTTGATAGCCATGGTGGACTTCAAAAAAAATTTGAAAGAATTCTAAGGATTCTTAAAAATACTCCACTGTCAGTGTAAGACCTCTGCACTGCACAGTTAGCCTATGCCGTGGGCATGAGGTTGAAGTCCAGATGGGCAGATCATTGCACACATTTGCTTTCTTCTAGGGATTCAGTAGCTCTCAGCACCCAAACAGGAGTCTCTGAATTCACATGCTTGGATGATGGTGATCCCTGCATGGATTCTTGTCAGTGCTGGCTAATGACACAGGTGGAGGTGATTTGTAAAGACGACATTGCATGTCCAGAAAATCTGGGTTGTGTTTACTGAGAACAAGACTCAAGAACCGCACTTCTCCTTGGAGTTTGTTCTCAGAGCCTTACTGGGGAGCTGTTTAACATTCGAGTCGTGTAAGCCTGCTCCCACCATGGCGCCTGTCATGTTCCTGACTCCTGAGCCTCCATGTTAGGGGAAGATCACAGTTGGTGCATTTGGGACTTAGTCTAATGAAAGTAATAATTCTGCACAGGAAACTTCTAGGATGTGAAAGAAAAAAAAACTGAATGGAGGAAAGTTTCACTGAAGTGGAATGAATTTAAAATTTCAGATCCTGGCAGGCTGGTCTTCAGAGGACTGCAAGAGGAAAATGGTCTGAAATTGCAACGGCAGCATTTCAAGTTAGGTGTCAGGAAGGGCGTGTGGTAGCTGGAGGTGCTGGATGTTGGAATCAGTTATCAGAGGATGGGATGGCATGGCTTTCTGTAAGCTTCTTTAAAAATGAGAGTCATTTTTTAATCTGAGTGTGGTTGAGGTTAAGACTAACTTGAAGGCTTCACTTTTTCAAGCTGAAAGTTTCTGATGTTAAATGATCTCTGAGTGATTTTTTTTAAAAAAGTATTATGTTTTCAAAGCAACTCTTATATATGGATTGGAAGAGAGGCAGCCAGTGGTGAAGAGTGTAGACCATATGGTGGGGCAGGGTGGGCTGGCTTTGGATCCCAGGTACCTCTGTGGCTCAGCCGTGGGACCCTGTGCAGTGAAACCAGGCTCCTCTGTGCCTCTCTGTAAAGGAAGGCTAGAATAGTGCTTCCCTCCTATGGCTGTTATGAGGCTTCACTAAGTTAATATTTTTACAATTCTGTTATGTGTTGATTAAAATTCAGTCTTTAAAGACATTATGTAAAGACTGTCATCTTTAAACAACTCAGTACGACTTATCAACATCTTTGAAGTTGCATGCATATATTGAAATCTCATATCCACAAGGAAATTACTTAAGTAAACTTTTCATGCTTTCAGGGAATTTCCTGCTTAGAGATTCAGGTATTCACAGAGCACGTTGAAATTGTCATGAGAAGCCAAAGAAACAAAGCCTGCCCCATATGATGCTTTGGCGCCTTGACAGTGCAGGGTCGGATGGTGTGTTAGTGTTACCTTCTGTAACCCAAACTGGCCGCCTCCGAGGATGGTGCTTTTCCAGAAGCTTTCTCAGGTGGTGGCTGTTGTCACCTGCACGCCTCGGTTACCCCTTACTGAAGGTGCCGCCGCTGTCTCTCTTGCTCCTGGTCTCTGCTGCCAGGCCCGTCAGTGGTCTTCTCTCCCACCTCCTTAACATGCCCTGGCACTTCTGAACCACGTGCTTTAGATGCTACTCTTGGTTGCAGTTTTTGTACACTTTTTCTCCTGGCCATTCTGTGTGAAGATTGACTGACTTTCTTCCCACCGCCTCTGCAGTTATTCCTGAGGCCAGGCAGACATTCCCGTGTGCCCACACAGGCAGCACATCCGTCACCCTGGACTCCCACGTCCTGGTCATCCTGCCCTTGTCCTCCTCTCTTTCACCTCAGCCGCCCGCCTCTGTGATTCTGTCCTGGACTAGGAGACTAGTGCTTTGTGACCTGTACTGTGCCTAGAAATTGCCTGGGGGAGTGTTAAAATGCTATTTAGATTAAGAAGGCCTGGTGTGGGCCTGAGACTCTGCATTCCTTACAGGCTTCTAAGTGATACTGATGCTGCCAGTCCAAGGAAAATCTCCCATCACTGCATCCTCATTTCTCCCTTCACCCGCTACTCTTTTTTTCCAGTGTTAGAGGGGTACAAATATTTTTCATTACATGGATAACCTTTATAATGCTGAGTCATGGTTATAAGTGTGCCCATTACCCAGATGACGTTCTTTGTACCGGCTTTCCCCATCCCCTCCTTACCCCACCCTCCTGCTCTTCCTGTACACCAATAAGAAGCAGAGAGTCAGATCAAAGACTCGATACCATTCATCATAACTACAAAGAAAATAGAATACCTAGGAATATCCCTGCCAAGGAAATGAACGGTCTCTCCAAAGGGAACTTCGAAACACCGGGGAAAGAAACCACGGATGATATATACAAATGGAAAAACATATCCTGCTCAGTGGAATCCGTGTTGTTAAAGTGTTCACCTCCTACTGTTTTTAACATATTTTCACCCCAAAGGAGAAGGGCTGTTGGCCTTCCCTGCTTCGTTCCCAAGGTCCCTGGTGACTGAGAATCCCTCCCTTACACACTGCCTCAACATCTTAGCAGCCCTCCCTCCATCCCACATAGCCGGCAGAACCCTGCCTTGGTGAAGTCACACTCTCCACCTGCTCTGCCTGAACACAAAGCCCAGATCGTGGCTGGAGGAGAAGTAGACAAACATACAGACAGGCTCACTGTAAGTATTCAGGCACCTGCAAATCCTGTTGGCATAACTATATTCCTGAATCCAGTCCCTTCCCAGTACCTCTTTGGCTCCCGCTATAGTCCAATCACCACCATTCTCATTCTTAAGAGAAAATTGGTTGTCATTAATTACCTACTCCTGAAATTTTGTTCCCTTTGGGCTCCCTGTGGCCACCCTCTGCTCCCATGGTCAGATCCCAGATTCTTAAAAAATAAGAACAAGATTATATAACTTTCCTAATCAAAACCCTCCAGTCACTTCCCTTTATACTTCGAACACATCCAAGAAGGGCCATGCCATGATCTGCCCTCTGGCTACCTATATGTGGCCCACCGCCTTTTCACTAAGCCTGCCCCAACACCAGGGCCTTTGCACCTCCTTCTGCTCTGCTCATAATGCCCACCCTAGTTGTGCATGGGCCCCTCCTCCCAACACTCAGCCTCTGGACCAGATGCCCCCTCTTCAGGGAAATGGGTCCTGACGCCACCACTAAAAATTGCTTCCTCCCCTCTCCTGGGTACATCCCTGTCCCCTACTCTTGTGTAGTACTGATCACCTGACATTTTCTATAACAAAATATCCACAGTACTTTCTGCGTACCACACATTGTTCTAAGTGCTTTACAAATATTAATTCACTAACTTTGTAATAATTCTGTGGTGTAGCTGAGATAATATCCCCATTTGTAAAGTCAAAAAGCAGTTGGAGTCAGATTTGAACTCAGCGGTCAGGTTTCAGAATCTGTACTAAGTCACTGTGTTTTTCTGTTCTCCATTCCTTTGTGATAGAAATATATTTTTTCAAAATGCCACCTAGTAATATATAAATATGTGTTTTTGTCTGTGTCTCCCTCTGGTGTGTAAGCTCCACCCGGAGAGGAAGTTGACTTTTTCCACTCGCTGCTATATTCCCAGTGCCTAGAACCCTGCTTGGTACACAGTAGACGCTCCAAAGCGTTCATAGCATGAACGAATTGCGCTGGGTTTACTCTCTGTATTTAAAAGCATCATTGGTTGTTCAAAGAGATTTATTACAGATTGATATTTTCATGAAAATCTGAGTGGGGCTCTTTTTGCATTAGGAGAGTTGAGTGTGTTACTTAGCTTGCAAACTTCTAATAAATGTATTTGACATTACATATGTAGAACCTAGTCTCCCTCAAGAATTTAAGCTCAACTTACAAATTTCAATATACTATCGATAAACATAGTAAAATAAAAACCAAGCCGCTTTCTGTTTCTTTTATTAATGGTTGATTAATTCAAGTTGAACAGACTAAATTCGTAAGCAGTCAGTCTCATTTACAAACTTGGTTAATTAAGTTCCCTTCACTGTTTAAGTTCTTGTTATAATTTAATGTATTCATTTTTCTTATTATGCATTTCAAGTGCCTAACAAGAAACATTTATAACACAAGCAAACCAAACTTCCCAAACATTTAAATTACTCTTATTAATCTAATAAATTAAGCTGATAGGAAATCAAGTTTGCATCAAGCTTAATCAAAGTATTTAAGATCTCTTGGTTAAAAACCACAATTCTAGTAGAAGTAATAGATTATTTTTAAACTTAGGAAAAAAACACTACAAGAAAAAACACTACAAGAAGTAATAGATTATTTTTAAACTTAGGAAAAAAACACTACAAGGCACTGCAAAAGGATTGACATATTGCATAATTTCTATCGATTTTAAGCCTGGTAGTATTTCAACTTTTAGCTTAAGGAGAGTTCAACCCTCCCAGGCAGGCTGAAGAACTGACCCCATCACTCATTGAGGACACAGGACATCTTCTCATCTGAACAAAAAGCCTACCCAACCTGCAGACAGACATGCCAGGCTTTTTCTTCTCGCTGTGCAAACAGGGAACTCTGAGGCCCTCAGATGGAATTGAATTTTGCTCCTAAGTCTCACCTTCTATCTCTTCTACCCTCTTTCATTTGCAATTTTTTTTTTTTGAGACAGAGTCTCACTCTGTCAGTGTGTGCAATCGTGTCCTCATAGTTCACTACAGCGTCTAACTCTTGGGCTCAGGTGATCCTCCTGCCTTGGCCTCCCAGAGTTCTAGGATTACAGGTGTGAGCCAGCCCACCTGACCAATTTTTTTTTTATAGAGATGAGGCCTCTTCTGTTACCAGGCTGGTCTCGAACTCCGGACCTGTAGTGATCCTCTTGCCTTCTCTTAGTGAAGTGCTGGGATTACAGATGTAAGCCACCATGAGCTGCTTTCCTTTTGCTATTTTTTTTTTCCCTATTCTAATTTTAGACTTGATTGCAATTACTTCCAGGACTGCATGTCTGAATTCTATGACCCTTTCTACTGGTCTGGCTCACACCCTCAAGTCGTGTTAATGACAGTCTACATTTGTTAAATTGTATGCATTTCAGTTCATTGATCTACTTTTTAATAATAACTTTATTGAGATATAACTTACATATCATACAAGGTATACAATTCAGTGTTTTTAAGTAAATTAACAGGTAGCTGATATGTGTAGCCATCATCTAGTTGCAAGAGTTTTTATGTATTTTGGACATATGTCTCTTATCAGATACATGATTTGCAAATATTTTCTTTCATTCTGTGGGCTACTGCTTTGCTTTTTCTTTTCTTTCTTTCTTTTTTTTTTTTTTCTTTTGAGATAGGGTCTTATTCTGTTGCCTGGGCTAGAGTGCTATGGCATCACAGCTCACAGCAACCTCAAACTCTTGGGCTCAAGCAATCCTTCTGCCTCAGCCTCCTGAGGAGCTGGGAATACAGGCACCCACCATGACATCTCGCTAGTTTTTCTACTTTTAGTAGAGACGGGATCTCCCTCTTGCTCAGGCTGGTCTCAAACTCCACAGCTCAAGCCATCCAACCGCCTCAGCCTCCTAGAGTGCTAGGATTATAGGAGTGAACCACCATGCCCTGCTGTTTCACTTGATATTTTTCATTTCCTTGGATACATGGAAGTTTTAAATTTTAATAAAGTCTAATTTATGTATTTTTTTCTCTTGTTCATCCTTTTGATGTCACATCTAAGAATTCTTTGCCTCATTCCAGGTCATACGTATTTAATCCTACGTATGTTTTCTAAGAGTTGTACATTTTAGTTCCTTCCTTTAGGCCTTTCATCGACATTGAGTTAATTTGCATATGTGATAAGAGAGAAAAGTCCAAATTTATTATTTTGCAAATGGCTATCCAGTTGTTCCAGTTTTATTTGTTGAAAGAATATTTTCTCCATTGAATGGTTGTGGTGCTCTTGTCAGAAATCACTGGATCGTGAACCTGTGAGTTTACAACCTGGATTCTTGACGCCATTCCACTTACCTCTGTTTATACTTAGGCCAATACCTCTTTGTCTTGGATACTGTTGTTTTGTACAAAGTTTTGATCTTGGGGAGTATACGTCTATACCTTTGTCCCTTTTTCTGGGATTGTTTCCCCTATTCTAAGCCCCTTGCAATTCCATATGAATTTTAGGATTGGCTTAGCAGTTTCCCCAAGGAAGCCCGCTAGGATTCTGATAGAGATTGCATTGAATCTGTAGATCAATTTGGACAGTGTTGCCATTTTAATAACAGTAAGTCTTTTGGACAGTGTGTTTCTTTTCATTTTTTTGAGACCTTTCTTAATTTCTTTACACAATGTTTTTATACTTTTCAGAGAACATATGTATTTATACTTCTAGTTTAAAATTTATTCTTAAATACTTTATTCCTTTTGATTCTGGTGGCATTGTTTCCGTAATTTCATTTTCAGATTGCTATTGCGGATGTGCCATTGATTTTTTACATATTGATCTTGAATCCTGCTCCCTTTCTGAATATGTTTACAAATAGAGTTTCACTTCTTTCTTTCTACTATGAGTGTCTTTTTTTCCCCCTCTACTTCTTTATTTTTCTTCTTTTACTAATTACCATGGGTAAAACTTTGAGTACCGTGTTGATTGGAAATGGCAAGAAGAGCGTCCTTGTCTTGTTGCAGATCTAAGAGGGAAAGAAGTCCTCATATTCAGTATTTACCATGAAGTGTGATCCTAGCTGAATTTTTCCAGGGGATGAAGCTTTAAACAACTCTGAGATGTATCCCTCTGTTTGCTAGGACTTGTCTATTTTAGTTCTTCCATATTAAGCTGGTGGGTAACAAATGCTGATGACAGCCCCAGTGGCTATTTTGTCTGTTTTCTAAATTTCCATCAAATACCACTCTGGTTTATTAAAGTCCGAAGAATGTTCATGTTGGTCGCAGGGTTTATAGAATCTCGACTCTGAAGCCAATTGCACCAATCGGTAATAAAAGTGGTGCTGAAAGATATTCCCTGTGTATATGATTTCTCCTGGAAAGTCTCATTGCAGTTTTTAGTAAAAGAAGTCTCTTTCTTGGAAAATCTTTGAAATGCTCAGGGATAAGGAACCAAATGGCCTAGAGACCTTTGGGTGCTCAGTGTTTGATGATGCTTCATCTTTTAATGTTGCCGTCTGGCTTTCTCAGCATAGCATTGTAATAGGGTCTATCAGAGAGATGTACAGATGAATTTGTAGCACTTATTGAAACATGTTATTTCAGATTTAAATTTAATATGCTTCTATCTACTGAGAAATTGAAATCCATCCTAATTGGCATTGACTCTTGGGAAGACACAGTACGTGCATGAGCAGGTGAGGAGGCTGACTATACCTCGAGCCCACTTCTGTGTCAAGTAAGCCAGACACATTTCATTTCCTATAAAGGCTGGCCAGTGATTCTTCTCTTTCTCTATTTCTTTATATCTTTTGTATTTATTCCATGAAAAAGCGATAGCTCTTTAATCTGTATTAGGTTTTAATTTTACAAAGTAATTTTGTTACTTTGTTCTTCACTTTATTCTCTCAGCTTTATGAGGATTTTTTGCAGGGTAATAGTTAAAGTATGTGTTTTAATAACAAATGCATGTTAAAAGTAATAAATGTCTTAAAGGGACAAGCATTAAATGAGTCCATTCATCATTTTTTTTTTTTTGAGAAAGAGTCTCACTGTATTACCCTTGGTAGAATGCCTTGGTGTCACAGCTCACAGCAACTTCCAACTCTTGGGCTTAAGCGATTCTCTTGCCTCAGCCTCCCAAGTAGCTGGGACTACAGGGGCCTGCCACAAATGCCTGGCTATTTTTTTTGTTGCAATTGTCATTATTGTTTAGCTGGCCCGGGCTGGGTTCAAACCCGCCAGCCTCTGTGTATGTGGCCAATACCATAACCACTGTGCTATGGGTGCCAAGTCTCCATCCATCTTTTAAAGGGAAATTCTGTGTCTTCAAGTAAATTCATGGTATGTTATTATAATAGAATACTTGGTATTTTCTGAAGTGTAATTCTGTTCCTTGTTTCTAGATAGTTTGAAACTATTTAGAAAAACATGTTTTAAGTGTAACTATTTTCTATTTCTTTGTATAAATGTAATACATACTTATTATAAAAGTAATTTTAAAATACAGATAATATTTTTATAAATCACTTAAAACAATGTCACTGAGATGTGATCAATGTCAACACTACTATCTTTCTGAAAGTTGTCTACAAATTCACTTCTTTTGGTTTTTCATCTCTTAAGACTCTGCTCATAGGACATGATCCAAAGGCCTGTCTGAGGTCCGGAGGAAGCTCAGGCCTCACCGTGATTCCCTCCCCACCTTCACACCTAGGGCTCTCTCTTCCTCTCCCCAGCCACTCCATGCACGCCCAGGCCACTCCATGTACGCCCAGGCCACTCCATGCACGCCCAGGCCACTCCATGTACGCCCAGGCCACTCCATGCACGCCCAGGCCACTCCATGTACGCCCAGGCCACTCCATGCACGC